>JAJPUD010025788.1:0-17188 GCA_023553655.1 Myrmecobius fasciatus
GACTTTGCGTTGAGGTCATGACCTCTTCAGCTGCCCGACCTGACCCTACTTTCTGTGTGTCTTCCAATATTGTCCCTTTGTCTGTCTGGTTCCTTTCCCTGGAGCACGTCTGCTTGATCAAGATACTGTCTCCTAAGTGAGTGTTGCTCTGTAGCAATGAGTGAATATTTATGAATTGCATTCTGCATGGTGAATGAGTATCTAGGGTCTGTGGGGTGGGTGTTGGGGCGGGCCCGGGAACCACGTTTCTGGCTGCAGAGGCAGAAGGGAGGCAGCCTCTGCAGGGTAGTCAGTGGGCCTGCCCCTCGTACTGTCTCCCTCATCTGGCCAGGGAAAACTCAGACCAGTCAGATAGATTGGGAAAGACCAGGAGCCTCTGGGATGGGAATGTTGGCGTTTCAGAGTCACTGGGATGGGATGGCTCTGGAAATTGGGTTCCAAGTTCCCATTGGTGGTTTACTTTGAGAAGGAGCAGCAAATGGCTCAGGGGAGAAGCCTCCAAATACAGAGCTAGCACAAGAGGCCTGTGGGAGCAACCTTTTCTGTATCAGCCCCATTGCTGTTCAGGGGCGACCTCATCACCTCTCGGGAGTTGACCTTGACCCAGAGGGGTTCAGATGAGACAGGAAGTTTGGTCACAGGCAGCTTGGCTGGCAGATATCACCAGGGTTGCTGCTGTTATCTTCCTGGCCTTGCTATCTCTGGCAGTCTAGCTGTGACCAGTGACATAAGAGGGTAGCTGGTAGGAGGCTGGCTGATGGTGCCTTCATAGGGGCACCCAGAGGACTTGTGGCTTCATGTTTGTGCTGCACCTCATTCTTAGCATCTCTGTCCCGGCAGGGGCCAGGCCTGCCTCTTTGAAGCCTCAGAATCTGCTCTTGGGAAAGGGGAGAGGAGCATTTGAGGAATGCCCCCGATACCCTTTGTGCCAGGAGCTGCCAGAACACGCTATGCCTTCCCTTTATGATGTGTACCTGTCAGATCACCCTGGAGGGTGAAATGATGGGGGAAGGGGGAGAAGACTTTCTTCATCCCCTTCCCCCCTTGTTTCCCACTGCTAAAAGTGCACTATTTATTGCAATGTAAAGTGATCCTGAGGTTTGGGACGGGGAGTTTAATACATATTGTCATTGGGTCTTCCTGTTTTGTGTTTTTTTTCTGTTTGTGGTGAGGGGCCGTTGATGGCCCTACCTCTGGTCTTCTTACCTGGTATTTTGTATTCCCACTGCCAAATCTGAGTATTTTGCTTCTGCTTTCTCTACCTCCCCACTCAATGAGATTCTTTCCTTGTACTTTAATGACAGAAAGGTCCACATAAGACCAGATCCTCAGCTTCCTCTTGAACTTAGGTTCAGGCACCCTATCTGTCTCAGTCTGGGTAGTGAAGTTCTTGGGATGCATTCCAGGGATCCATTCCAAGCATCCTCCCCTTACTTTCTATTTCCTATGGAGAAAGATGGGTGCTTTTGACTTTTTTGGAGGGAGAGATTGGAAAGATAGTGTGTCTGGATAGGATTCTGGTTCTCATGAGGGATGAGGAGAAGTACTTTCCTGGGCGATGCTAGGGAGATCCACCCAATATGTCACTTTAAAATCTGCAAATTTCTCTAGCCTGCTTCTGTAAACCAGCTGTATGTTAGCGCCTCAACATTGAATACAAAGCTTAAAAAAAATAAACCAGTAAGTCCTGGCCACAGGGTCTCTGATAAAGTAAATGCTTTTTTCAGAGGGAAAAATGTGTAAATGTGAACCTCTTGGTTGAATTAGGAAGAATTATTCCAGTATTTTCAAGTTCTGATGGGCTGATCTTGCCATACTATGCAAAGATGAGTCAGAACTGCCCATAGGATCCAAATGACATGATTGTAGGCATGGGTGTGTATTGGATGGGAAGCTCTTGGCTAAAAGGGGTGGGCAGCAGATTTCCAGTTTTGGGTCAGGGGGGGGGAAGGTGAGGTGCTACAACATCCTTTCCAATAAGGAGACCCCCACGTCGATTCTATGTCTAGTAACAGCTGGAACAAGCACCTCGAAGTTCAGAATCAAAACCAAAAGGATCAGAACCAAATTGGCCATTGAAGTTTTGGGGTGTGGCCTTATTCCCAGTCCCCAGAGATAAATTTCACCAATAGTGAGAACTTCTCCCCTCATCCCTTATGTTTACCAGCAGCATAATCATTAAAGGAAAGAAATCCATATTCCTGGTAGAAGGGACGGCCACCATCCTTGGCTCTGCTCCTTTTGCTGTCTTTGATATTTCATTGGAGAGAGCAAACATGGCGTGGATCTTGATTAGCAAGCCAGTAGCTTCTCAGGATCCAGCAGGCATTACTGAAGGAGGACTGAAGTTAGAGACCCACTTTGAGACTCCTAACAACCTTGAGGTACTGGCTCTGGTACTGGCTTGGTAGGGTCTCTGCCCCTCCTGACAGCCAAGGCTGGGAGCAGGATGTGCAGGGCCAGGCTTCCCCAGCTTGTAGCAGGCACTCCTGCACTGCTCTGCTATGGGGATGCAACTCCCCCTGATGCTAGCACCTGGAGCTGGGCCCCAGGGTGATTGGTTTGTCTCTTCCTGACCTTTAGAATCTGGTTGGCCTATGATCTACTGGGCTTCTGACCAAGCTCAAAAACTGCCTTTTGCTTCATGGGTTGAATGTAATGTCTCTGATCCACAGTCTGGGCTGGTTGACGGGTGATCAGGGGCGGGGTTGGGGTGTCTGCATAAGTGTTCTCAGTCTTCCTGGGCATCCTGCCCAGTACAATTCCAGGGACCTGCCTCTTGTCTTTTCTCCCCCAAAACATCAAAGCCAAGGGAGTTGACCTATGAAAGAGTGGGAACAAAATAAAAATCCTTTGCACCAGCTTTGGCTTTTGTGTTTGGTGTAGATAAAACTTTTCTCTTTTTTCAACCTAATTTTTCTATTAACGCTTTTTATTTTCCAAACATAATTTTTGACATCATTCATCCTTGCAAAATCTTATGTTCTAAAAATTTCCCTCCCTTCCCTCCTCCCCTAAATGGCAAGTAATCCAGTATGTAATCTGTACATACTGGACATCAGTACATACATCAGCAGTAAGTAATCAAGTATGTTAAACAGGTGCAGTTCTTACATATTTCCACAAATGTGCTGCACAAGAAAGATTAGAAAGAGAAAAAAATAAAAACAAAAAGCAAATTAACAAAAAAAGGAAAAAATGCTCTTGTGGTCCACATTCAGTTCCCATGATCCTCTGGGTACAGATGGCTCTATCACAAGGCCATTGGAACTGGCCTTCATCACCTTGCTGTTGAAAAGAGCCATGTTCATCAGAACTGATCACATAATCTTGCTGTTGCTGTATACAATGATCTCCTGGTTCTGCTCACTTCACTTAGCATCAGTTCATGTAAGTCTCCCCAGGCCTCTCTGAACTCATTCTGCTGAATATAAAACCTATTTACTCAATGGACCAGGCTATTTGGAGGCTACTAGTGAGGTGTAGGCAGGTTCCCCAATGGGGAAGTTAATTGGCTTGGAGATGGGAGGAGAGGTAATTAAGGAAAGAACCCTTTTACTTGGTAATCTGCAGTCCCCCTGGACTTTCCTAGGGCTCTCAGTCATTCAGAAAGATGACATCCTTTCTGTGTCTCCCATTCCTGAAGTAAGAATGGTGGTTAACGTTTCAAACTCTATTTGTGTGTCTCCACACATGGTGGTTATTTGTGGATTTCAACCACCCGTCTCCCACAGACACTCATGAGTGTACATGTGCACTCACATTCATACATATGCTCAGGTCATCCATCTTGGTCCATGCCAGCTCAGAGCTAGAGGGAGAGTTTTTTTTTTTTTTTTTGCTGAGGCAATTGGGGTTAAGTGACTTGCCCAGGGTCACACAGCTAGGGAATATTAAGTGTCTGAGATCACATTTGAACTCAGGTCCTCCTGACTTCAGGGCTGGTGCTCTGTTCACTGCGCCACCTAGCTGCCCCCTAGAGGGAGAGTTCTTGAGGAAGTTGTAGGTTTATTCTTGGGATTTTACAGCAAACCTCTGCTGTTATGTTAATGGGATGCCGTCTTTTGAATGGAGACAAGCTTTCCATTAAAAAGATATGATAACCCAGAATACTGGGCCTGAATTAAAAAAAAAAAGTCTTTCTATGTAGGCTTAGTTCCGTTCAGGAAGAAATTAGAGCCTGGTGAAAGTATGGGTTGCCCTCAAGTTCTCTTCAAGGAGAAATTTGTCTTCTGCAATGAAAAGAAAGAAAGATTTGAGAAGCCGGGAAGCCACATGTTGAATTGGGGCAAGTCCAGTTTCCTTGGAATGGCAGGTTCATCAGAAGGGATTAATGCCAAAGTGGAAGAGTCCCTTGGATTTGGCCTGGAGCACCTCCTGTGAATGGGGCTCTTCTCAGAATCATGTTCAGAAGTGCCCCAAATAAAACCTATAGACCTATAAAAGAATCAAGTATGTTGAAATATCAGAACACTAAAAAAAGAAACACCCGGGGACCCAGATTCAGAACATCCCCACCAGAGATGTCTGAGATACTGGCTTGCTTCCTAAGAGGGGATAGAAATTCCCGTTTCCTAGAAATATTGATTGCTGAAGAAACTGGACAGTGTACGCAGCATTCCCCAGCTGTGGCTCACCCTCACCAGGCAAAGTGAAGAAACTGACTATGACTTGAGTCCCAATTTATGAAGGGCTCAGCAAACCAGTCAGATCAGAGCTATGGAACCCCAAATCCCTTGTATCATTGAGGGGAAAAGCAATGGGGAGGATTTGAAGTCAGGTCCCTTAACTATATGAAGTGCGACCACTGTCTTCAATCTCTTATCTCTCTAACCTTTAGTTTAGGGCTTGATGTCCTTGGAATCTCCAAAAACGAATTAAGGGCACCCTTTGGCATGGTTCCCCTGAATGCTTTGCAGTCTCAGGGGAATGCAGGTACAGCCAGCTACTGCATTATATTGTAAGGAGGTAGGGTCATGAACCACTAAGCTATTAGCAGGTCCTGGAAAGAGGTCAGGTGGATCATGGTTTTTTTTTGAGCCAAAAGGGAACTTTGAGGTTACCTAGTTCAACTCCTACATTTTACATATGAAGAAACCGGTCCAGAAAGTGAGGGGGGACTTCTATTGGCTTAGTGATTTTCTAGGATTCAGGGCTGGCAGGGACCTGAGGGCATTTGGTTACACTGAGGTTTCTTGCAAGGGGGCACACTGGTGGTCAATGTTGGGATCTGAACCCATCTTCTGGCACCAATTCCATGCTGTCTCTCACTAGGGGAAGAATTGGTATCTGCACCTGGCTCACTGGGTTCACAGGATTTTAGAATGGGGAGGGACCAGGCCCATTTTTCAGAAGAGGAAACTGAAGCTCTCAATGAAGTGATAGTTCTAGGTGGTAGATAGCAAAGCAGAAATAGAAATCCAGGATGGGTTCTTACCTGCCTGGACCACTTCTGGTCTTGGGCAGTCTTATCTATTCCCTCTTCAGTTTTCTGTTCCTAAAGGGGAAGAAGGTAGAGTCTGTGTCCTAGGAAAGTAAGCTTGATATGAGATTTACTATTGAAGAGATGGGTCTGTGGATTTAGGCATCTTTTCTCTAGTTTTCAGCAAAGTATTTGACATTTGTTCATACCGTCCTGGTGGACTAGGTGGTGAGAGATAAAGGGGAGACTATAATTGGGGGATGACTGAGCCAACTGAAACTTGGTAGCTTGTTAGTGGAACATCCTGGAGGCCTTCTAAGCCCTATGCTGATTTTTATCTGTGGCCTGGATGAAGCAGTCATGTAGTTCTTATCAGTTTGCAGATGGCAAAGCTAACAACGAGCTGACGTGCTGAATGACACAATCTGTGTCCCCAAAGACCTCAATGGCCTTGGATGATGGCACAAATCTAGCGAATAGGAACAAATACAAATTAAAGTTAAAAGACCTACAGGGACAGCTGCAAAAAGACAGGATGCATGGGAGAGGCTGGGCCAGACAGTCCCTGTGCAAACAATCTGGGAATTTCGGAGAACATGAGTCAACGCTAAGACATGGCTGCCTTTAAAAAGGCTCTTGTAAAATTGAGTACATTCCACAAGAGAGGCGCCATGTTCAGGGCCAGGGAAGGGAGAGGCCTACCAGCTTCCATAATATCGGTCTACACATGGGGCATCCCATTTCTTTTTTAAAAGAGCATCTGGCAAACTGGATTACATGCAGAGGAGAGTGACCACGATTAGGTAGCAGACCAGGGAGAGTTCATCGGGACAGGATTAGGTAGCAGACCAGGGAGAGTTCATTGGGAAGAGGAGGCTCCAGGAATTGGGGGGGGGGAGGAAAAAAAGGAAGGAACTCGGGAGTGTCCTATGGAAGGGAGATCAGATTAGTGCTGTCCCAGAGTCGGGAGTAGAAGTGGCACTGCAGCGAGGAAGGTCTGTGTAACTTGAAGAGAAAGGTTCCACGATCACAGGCTCTGAGTTGAAAAACACATCCATCCTCGGTCATCTGGTCCCAGCCACCCCTCCCCCTACTAAAAGAGATGACCCCCTCTATTAAGCCATGAGCTCCACCTGCACCAAGCACAGCCCCTGCTGCTGCTCTGGGGGGAGGGGAGGGCTCAGTGGGCCTTGAAGCCCCTCCCTCTTAGTTCCAGTTTCGACACTGTCACGTGGCTCTTCCACTACACCCCCCCCCCCGCCACACCCAGCTTTCCTGCACCCCAGGCGCCAAGCAGCTTTCTTTGGACTAGGAATCCTGATGGGGGGAGGGGGAGAGACCATCCTTCGGTCTAGCCAAGCGACCCCGGGTTTGACCTTGCTGGAGAAGCGGGTGTTTTGGAGTCGTGTAGACAACTGACCCGACGTGGTCAATCTGCAATCACAAGAGCCCACGAAAGTTGGGCGTCTAGCCAAGGCCACTACGGGAGCAAGGACCTTCCCAGACTAGCCCACAAGGGGCACTGGCCGGATTAGGGCCGGAGAGCCAGGACCTGCTCTCTTTGACAGCGTGGCGCGTATCTTGGGCAGGCCACTGCATACCGCTGAGTCTTAGTTTCCTCTTCCATGATAATGGACCAGGTGGTTCAGGGGACCCCTCGCCCCCCGGGCTGCGGAACGGGTCAAGCGAGATGCCGCAAGTGGGGGGAGGGGGAAGAAGGGGGAAAGCTCAGGCGGTCGTCGGCCCTCTCTAGGGGCGAGGCTTTGGCCTGAGCTTGGAAAAGGGTGGGGGATGGGCAGTCCACCAAGCAGGCTTCGAGGCGGCCCTGGGACCGGGAGTAGTCCCCGGGTGGGAGAACTAGCCAGGGCATAACGGAGAAGGGTGGGGAGCGGAGAAAAGGCCTGTAATTGGCCGCCTGCACTGTCCCTCCGAAGCGGCCTCCCACCCGCCCGGCGCGAGCACGGAGCCGTATCCGCCGGCTCCTTCCAAACCCGGCAACAGTCGGGCTGTGGGCCAATAGGAGCCCGAGCTAGGCGTGAATCATCCAGCTGGGACCAATCAGCGCTGTGGTTTGAGCTACTTCCCCTCCTCATTTCATCGGATCTCGCGCGATTTCGAGTTTCCTTGAGACTCCATTGACGCAAACCATCCTAGGATAAAAGAAAGGTTTTCACGCTCTACCTCCCCAGCCCCTCCCTCCAGGCAGGAGTCTGAGTGATGCGTTATCCCTTAGATCCTTCCGCGAATGAAGACGGGGCGGGGGAGGCAGAGGACTTGTGAAATAGTCCTTGCCAGTCCGCCAGCTTTTGCGAGACTCTCTAACGTATTTGTCTCCTCCCTTTAGTTGATAGCCGAGAATCATGGGCGGAGCTGGAGAAAGAGAAGAAAACGGAAAGAAATGGAACTACGAAGATGCAGGAGGGGGGTCACGTGACGGTGGCGGAAGGATGCGATATCGCCTCAGGGACGGTACACGTCACCGATAGGCGCGGCTATAAGAGGCTCGCGCCGGACGCCGCCGCCATTTTCCGCCTGTTTAGCTAGAGAGTATTGTGATCATATCGCGTTCGTCACTGCCCTCTCTGGTCCCGCGCTCGGCTTGCCCCGGCCTCCATCCTTTCCCCCACGCCCACCATGGCGTTCTAGACGCGGCAGCGCCTGCGGCAGCATCGGCTCTTGCAGCGGCGGCGGCAGCAGCTCCGGGCTCTGCAGCGGCAAACTCCAGCGGCGAAGCCATGGCGTGAGTGGGGGTTGGGGTGGACTTGGGAGGGATGAGGCCGAGGGACCTCAAACGGGGGTGGGGGGTGGAATGGGGTGGGCTAGCGTTATTGACTTCGACATAAAGTAACTACCTTTTACGGGCATTTAGGGCCGTTTCCGTGGCCGTGGTGGTTGTCCTTAAATAGAATCTGCCCCTTCTTTCTGCCTTCAGGGTGCTCAAATGCCTTTTTTGTGAAATGCACGCAGTTAACCTCTCTCCCCCCCCAAAAAAAATGAGAACCGAACCGCCGCCCCACTCTTCCAAAAAGGAGGAGCCTCACTGGGCGCGCTGCCCACTCGAAACGTGGCAGAGAAGGGTGTTCAGGAAGGGGACAAAATGGCGGCCGCTTCCGCATGGGGAGGCGGGGGACGCGGAGGGGCCGCTGCTGGGCGTGAGTCATCGAGAGGGCCCCCCCCGCTGGGCGGGGTGGAGGCGGGGCTGTGGCCCAAGCCATATATGGGCAAGAGGAGGAAACTGCATCTAAGGCTGGGATGGGGGGGGGTGAAGGATGCGGAGCGGAGGGTCTCACGGCCGTCTCGGGCTTTCTTCAGGCTTTTCAAGGCATCTAGCAGCAGCATTGCTGTCATCCACCAAAAAGACACCCAGGACTCCAGTGCATTCCTGCAACTGACAAAAACCCTCCAGCATGACCGACATGAGCTTCCTGAACAGCGACTTGTTGTGGGGGGACTTGCTGTCCCCCTTCAACCAGTCGGGTTTGGGGGCTGAGGAAATCCTGAGCCCCCTTGATGACTACCTGGAGGAGGCCAAGCCCTTCAAATCGCATGGGCTCTCCAGCGACAAGGCTAAGGCAGTCTCTTCCGATTGGCTTACTGTGGACGGTTTAGGTCCTGCCACAGACTATGGCAAAGGTAAGGGGGAAGGGCTGAGACAGCCTTTTATATGGAGTCAGGAGGAAAGCTGGGACTGATGCCTCATGTTTGAAATTTGTCTTGCAGAGGATGCCTTCTCAGGCATGGATTGGATGGTGGAGAAAATGGATCTGAAGGAGTTTGATTTCGATGCCCTGTTGGGTGAAGACCTGGAATCCACCTGCTCTGATCTGTTTGCCACGTTGGAAGACTCGTGTGATCTGTTCGGCCCCTTGGCCAATAATGATAAAGAGTCCCCTTCAGCAGTTAATTCAATTGGCCAGTTTCCTGAAACTCTACTTGAACCTGATCATGTCGCCTCCGACACCTCCCATCAGTCTTTTCCCCTTTATCGAAGGGCCCTGACCTCCACACCAGACCATTCATTTAGTTTAGAATTAGGTAGTGAAGTGGATGTCTTGGAAGGAGACAGAAAATCAGAAGCTGTTTATGAGATGATGCCAAAGGGTATCAAAGAAGAAGAAGCCCCCTCAGATAGTGATAGTGGAATTGGAATCTGTACAAGTCCTGAGTCCTACCTGGGCTCTCCCCAGCATAGCCCCTCCACTTCCATGAGTACTCTGAACGAGAGCCAGCTCTCTTCTGACCCCATTTTTATTTCTCCCCGCCCTAAGCCTTATGACCGACCCCTTGAGGACAAGAAAGAGAAAAAGGTAGATAAAAAGTTAAAGAAAATGGAACAAAATAAGACTGCTGCCACACGTTATCGGCAGAAAAAGCGGGCAGAACAGGAGGCATTATCTGGGGAGTGCAGAGAGCTAGAACAGAAAAATGAAGCTTTGAAGGAGAAGGCAGATGCCCTGAGCAAAGAGATCCAGTATTTGAAGGACTTGATAGAAGAGGTCCGAAAGGCCAAGGAAAAGAGGAAAAGTCCCTAAGTTGTTAGGTAGTCAGATATTTTGTGTTTGTATGTATATAGGAGTCTTGTGCTGTCTTTAATAAATTATTTTGTAGTAAAAGTTCAACTTGTTTCTGTTACCTCTATGTGCCCGGTTACCCCTCCTAACATTGGGCCAGGAGCCTGAAAAACTGCTTCCATAGAAAGGATCAATTATTGTTGGGTTATTTTGGGGGGGATGGGTTAGGGGCAGGAAAAATTAAAACTTGCCCAAAAGGATTGTCATTAACTTGTCTTTGAGGAGGGAGCCAACTCAAAGGACCCTCAATCAGCTGCAAGTTCAGGACTAAACAAGCTCTTTGATAATTTGATAAGACCTGTGGAAATCTGGCCCAAGGTCATGTTACTACTTAACGATGTAATTAGATGTAAACTGAAAATAGTGTCACAAATATTGGCCAAAAATAACAATGTAACATTTATCAGGTGATAAATTGAGTATAGTGCAAGTTTGTGCTTTTGACCTCATCCATTGAGGATTATGGACAGATGGACTTGTCTTGCAATTGTATGTGGATGGGTTTGAGCCCATGATCACTTAAAATAGATCTCAGCCCCAGAAGTACACAGAAAGCCAGGAAATCCAAGAAAAGATGAGACAGTATAGTACTAGCAAGATATCACGGCATCAAAAAAGGGGAATTTGGAAGCTTGCTGTTGAGTGGATGGGAACATAACTTGGTCAGTAACAGGTTTGATTCTTGGCAGAGAAACTACTGATGGATGGGAAAGGCAGAGTTGAAATAATAGGGTGGATTGAAACTCAAGGTAAGAAGAGATGCCATCCTCCATCATTTAAGCTGTCCATGAAACTATAGGGGAATCAAAGACAAGATGTAGGGAAGAAGAGCAAATGTCCTTAGATGTCAAAAGTGGGAAAACAATGAGAATTGCTGTTTGACCCCAAGAACCAAAGAGAAAACTAATGGGTGTAAGTCCCCAGGAAGCAAATTATGGCTAGTGAATATTTGGCAAAAGATGACCCTCTGACTTTTTTTTTTTTTTTTTGACCCTGATCAAACCAAAAAGATCTCAGGGGAAAGCCTTATGGAGAGAATTAATCAGGATTTTAGCAAAATGTTTGAGAAGATGGGAGATATGGGATAAAAAAAAAAAAAATTGGAATTTATCGAATGGTTACTATACTTGTTAAGCCTGATAACAAAACTAATGACCTCCTAGCCGCCCCCCCAAAGAAAAACAGGCTAGAACATTGGGTTAATTAAAATATAAATTTTTTTTCCGCATGTATCCAAAAACTGACTTCACAAATACACATGGTTCTAATAGTTTATCCCCACAAAAAGATGTTTTAGGCAGGTTTTGCAAGCTCAACGAATTGGCCACAAGATGTGTATGTGCATGTGCATAACTTGGAAAAGATAGGGGAACTGGGGAACCCAGTCGTTTCTCCAGGTGTGGAAGAGGAATTAAATTATCAGGGTCAAAATCAAGGCATATTCAGCCTGAATATGAACTGTGCAGAAGTGGAATGGGCCACCTCTGGAAACAGTGACTGTCTTTTCCTGCTCCCAGGTTTTCTGTTGTGGTTGATTCCTTTTTGATTGTCTTGAAACTCCCAGCCCTAAAATTCCATGTTTCTGAGAAATTAACAGGTGGCGGATTCTGACTTGGGCCTACAGTTGTTTTCTTTCCTGATTCCCTGGGAACCTTTGTGTCTAAAGAGCTAATTAGCAAATATTGGACAGACTTTAAAACCCAGAAACTGTTTCTTTGGCTTCCAATTTCTCTATTGGATCCAAAGTCATGGAGTGTGAGCTCCTTCCCTCCTTTTCTATGGTTTCCTCAAAAGAACCAAAGGGTAAGGGGAAGACTCTTCTTGTCCCCAGGAGGCCTGAAAGTTCCCAGAAACAGTCCCACAAGGAAGATGCTCTCCCCCCCCCCCCAGCCCAGGAATTTGGATAAGCTAAATTTGCATTTCATGCATCATTGTGGGCTCTCAGGACCACCTCTGGGGCTGAGAAGGCAGTCACAGCGAGCACTCAGCTCTGGGCATGTTAATTTACTTTTAAATAGTTTTAAATCTGTATTGATCTTTTAACATTACTTTCCCTTCCCAAAGAAGATTTAGGCTGTCCACTGCCTAAGGAGCCATTTCTAGAGGTAGAAGGAATTGAGCTACTCTCATCAGCTAGTGTGGGGAAGAGACTAAAGGAGCAGTGGGAAGAAGTTGTTTCATGTCAGAAATGAGATGTGCAGGTACACAAACAGAATAGAGGTAGTCCCAGCTCTTCCTAATGGGGAAGACATGTAAGGCAGGATTTGTTTCCTGACAATTAAAACCACCTCTAAGTGGAATAGAGTGGAGCCTTTGGATCCCCTCTCACCCACAGCTCTTCCCATGGAGGCTGGGGTCTGTGCTTTGGGCACAAGTTGGCCTTGGGCCCCTCTTGTGATGGGAGGATCCCACCAGTCTAACTCTGGGTGGCTACAAGCACTAGGAGGTCCCATTCCTCACTTGTGCCCAAGGATCACCTCTAAGATGGCTCCAGAACAGCAGCAGGACCAGATGTTCCAATTCTCTGCCACCAGCTATGTTTCGATACACAGGTCCCTGCCCACCTTGTGTTTAGTCAGGGAATTGGGAGAGGATTTTCAAGACTCCTCTTGGCTGTCCTGGTCTTTGGAGTTAAGAAAACTGGATTTCTTCACTGGGATTCCTAAGAATGAGTATTCCTTCTAGAAAGTCTACTGTCTTTCAGATGGGAAGAAAAGGGATCATCCCAAATGTCCTTTTTGGCCCTCCACTCAACCCTGCTCCACCTTGGGGGTATTCCTTCAATCCCTTCCTATTATACTAATCCATCCTCCCATCAGCCCTTCAAGGCAGAAAGTGCAAGAGTAGCCCCATTTTTCTGAGACTCAGGAAACTTTGTATCAACTATTATTAAGACTATGAGGTTTCCCCCCATAAATGTCAACTTTTCAAGGGTAGGTTTGCTTCACAATTTATCTTTTGTCCCCAGTACTTACTAGGTGCTTTTTGAACTGAGGAGGTCACATTTAGCCTTTTGGTAACCAATGAAAGGTGGGCAGAGCCAGGATCATGACATCTGATAGAAAACTGAAAATCAAAAAGGGGAATGCAACATCAGCTCTAGGTTTTCTAGTAATAAAGTAGGAGTCACTGAAGCTTCAGTCCCAGGGGTTATTAATCAGCTTCATGAGCCCAAGTCATTTCCTTCTCCTCCGAGCCCGTTTCCTCATTTGTACTGAGGCTGTACTGTACTCCTTGGAACCCCAAGGATCCCCCCTCCCCAATTTTAACAGCTCAGGTGCCTGGGGCTCCTGATATGCAGAAAACCATCCAGGGTTTCAAGCCCCTCAGCTCCTCCGTGAGTTCTGTTGTGATCACTTAGAGGTATGTCCAAGGTTGGAGAGTATACACCATCAGGCGGAGCACAGACTGAGGCTGAAGCTCACCTCAATTCCAAAAGGGGCACTACACAAGTTTTCCTTTTTTTACTTTTAAAAGGATCTGTGTGGAGTCCCTACCCCATCGTCAGGCTGGGGCCATAGGAGAGCCATCTGGTGGCTGAGTCTCAAACAGCAGCCCATCCGGTAGGAGTCAGGTTGGTAGGGTGTAGGATGGGGAAGAAACCAGGCTCCCAAAGCTGGGAGTGGGGAGAGGGGGGGAACCAGCCCCTCCATGTCTCTGAACATCCACCAGTCCCTCAGGCCCAAGGACCGTTTTATTCTGAAAAGGGAAACTGGTCCCATATGGTCTTCCATCCAGACTCAGGGCTCCTCCTTTTGTCACTTGGTCTCAGAATTTCCAAAATATTCCTCCTGGAACTTGCGGAAGTCTTCCTCAGTGAATACTGTGCCCTGGGGTTTCTCCTTCTTCTGCTTGGTGGCTGGTCGGTCCCTGGCCTTCCTACCTTTGTTTTGGAGAAGGATCTGTGGGAGGCAGGGTCGGGGATTATGGGGAGCTCTTAGGAGGCGAAGTTGGGGAGGGGAGCCTGTTTATACACACACACAACTACACCCCAGCTAGGCAGTTTTTCAGCCCATGTTCATGGGACCAAGGATGCCCACCCTTCTTCAAAGGGACCAGACTTCAGAGTTGGCTTTAGGAAGTCTTGCCTGCCCAGCAGAATCCCTCCTAGGTGTGGAATCACTCGCAACATGAGGAATCTGGACCACACTGTCCAAACTCCCTCTTATTCTAAACCCCCAATGGAGCCTTTGCTCAGAATCCTTGGGATAGAGAAATTTGCGCCTGGCCTTCCTGGGAACAAGGAAGCAAGTCTCTCCTTCCATCCCCCTGGATATGCCTGTCTACAGCTTCCTCTTCAGCCAGCCTCTTGGGGCTGGATGGATTGAGCTCCAGCTCCATTATTGTCTCCTTTAGTGGGAGAAGAGGATGAATTACAGCTCACCTTCCCATGGAAGAAGAAGCTCTTATTCAGCAGAACGAGCTTTCCTTGGCTTTTATGACAATGGGTGGAGAACATCCATTTCCAGCCCCAGCTCTGCCAGGGGCCCCTTTAGTTAACTGACTGGACCCAGGTTAATCCCAACAGGAGAGGCGCTCCTCACCACATGCTTAGGTTATCCCCAACAGGAAGTGCTTCTCCCCACCCCACCCCCAAGCTCAGTTTATCCCCACAGGAAAGGCACCCTTCCCCCCATATACCCAGAAGTCCATGAGAAGACCCAAGGTGACCAACAGGGCCCCTGACCTTCGTGGTGATCTTCGGGTCCGCGGCCACTAGCTTCTGTTTCATGAACCTCAGGTTCTCTTGCAGATGGTCCTGCCGCTGCCGCTTCTGGAACTCCTCTGGGGTGAGCAAAGATCCAGGGGTGAGGGTGACAGCTCCTAAGATGGGCACATCCAGCTCCCCTCACCCCCCTCCGGGGAAGCTCCTAGCTCTGGCCCCGGCCTTCTGAGATCCAATAGCAGGGAAGATGCAAAATGTTGAGGAGTCACCCACTGCCCCCTCCTTCCTAGAGCCGGGCAGACAGTAGACGCTTACTAAGTGCCTTAGTAAGTTAAGGAATAGGGAGGGTCTCCATGCAGAAGGCCGCCTTGGAGGCCAAGGCGCCGAGCTTCCCGCGCAAGGGATTCTGGGAAGCAAGGCTCAGGGGAGTGGAGTCCGGGAAGAGGATGGGACCCCCGCCTGCCCCTCCTCACCTAAAGCCGACTTGGTGATTTTGCCTTTGATCGTGGCTTGGTTTTTTCTGGATGTCCGCTTCTCCGGGATCCGGTTTTGGGGGCCTCGGCCGGGCCCGGTCCCAGTCCCGGTCCCGGAGCCTGGGGGAAGGGACGCACCATTAGGGTCGAGCCCAGGGAGCTTGTCCCTCCCGGCCCATTCCATTGCTGGACAAACCGTGGCCTCCCAAACACCCTTCGCCCAACCCCCGGCCCGGGCCAGGACTCACCCGCCGGCTCCCCAAGGAGCTCCAGGCCCTTCCGCAGGAGCGAAGCCGACATGCCGCCTCCACTCGCGGGGCCCGCCTCCAAGCATGTGGCCCGCCCCGGCACTTCCGGAAGGAGCCCTTTCCCAAAACGTTCGGCCGGAAGCTTGAAGCTCGAGCAGAATAGTTCCGGGAAGGGAGCACCGCAGGGCGCCCTTTAGAACGCATGCGCGGAGGGCTACCCTGCGCAAATAAAAGTTCGAATCGGAAGGGAGTGGAAGCCAAGGACTTCACTTAGCTATGAGAGTGGCTACAAGACCATTGACCTAGAGCTGGAAGCGAACCCAGGGGCCCTGTGGGCCCTTTTTCACTATTATTTATTTATTTAAATTTTATTTTATTGTTTAATTATAGCCTTTTATTTTCAAAATATATACACGGATAATTTTCGACATTCACCTCTACAAAACCCTGTGTTCTAATTTTTCCCCTCCCTCTTCCCTCCCCCCACTCCAGTCCGCAAGGGATCCAATAGATGTTAAATATGTGCATACGTATTTCCACAAATATCTTGCCGCACCAGAAAAATCAGATCAAAAGGAAAAAGAATGAGAAAGAAAACAAAAATGCAAGCAAACAACAGAAAGAGTGAAAATGCTATGTTGTGGTCCACACAGTTCCCATAATCCTCTCTCTGGGTGCAAATGGCTCTTCATCATAACACCATTGGAACTGGCCCGAATCACCTCATTGTAGACGAGAGCCACGTCCATCAGAATTAGCCATCGTTTAATCTTGCTGATGCCATATATAAAGATCTCCTGGTAGGGGCAGCTAAGTGGCGAGGGGCACCTAGGTGGCGCGGTGGATAGAGCATCAGATCCGATCTCAGACACTTAACATTCCCTAGCCGTGTGACCCTGGGCAAGTCACTTAACCCCAATTGCCTCAGCCAAAAAATAAAAAAAAAAATAAAAACCCGGATCTCCTGGTTCTGCTCATTTCACTTAGCATTAGTTCTGGATCGTTTTTTAAACGGGGAAACTGAGGCCCACCGAGAGGAAGTTACGCACAAGGCCACAGAACCAATAAGCGGCCCGGGTCGGGGACCCTGCCAAGCACTTGGGGGTGGGAAGGAGGGCTTCCGGTCGGGGGCAGCGCAGCTACATATGCGTGATGGGTAATCCCGACTCACCCCGAGGTGATACCTGCAAAGCGTTGTGCAAACTCCAAATTAGGTTCTTAGGATTCTTCTGAAGTTTCTAGGATTGGGGACTGCGTGTGCGCAGCCACGAGGTGTCGCTGCAGGACAGCTTTTCCCGGTGGCGGCGGCGGCGGCAAAGGCGCCTAGTCTGGCAGGGATTTTGAGGGAGGTCCGGGACCAGTTCCTCCCCTTGGGCTGGGAGGCAAGAGAGGCGGCGAGACACAGGGGTTAGAGTCAGAACCCGAGCTTCCCGCACGCTTAGCAGCCGGAGAGACGAACAGGGAGCCTGAAGTGTGTGAGAGTGACATGGGAGGGAGCTTAGAACTGGGGCTGTCGGGGCTGGGAAGGAGCTTAGAACAAAAGATGTCAGGGCTGGGAGGGAGCTTAGAACAGGGGAGGTCAGAGCTGGGAGGGAGCTTAGAACAGGGGAGGTCAGAGCTGGGAGGGAGCTTAGAACAGGGGAGGTCAGAGCTGGGAGGGAGCTTAGAACAAAAGATGTCAGGACTGGGAGGGAGCTTAGAACAGGGGAGGTCAGAGCTGGGAGGGAGCTTAGAACTGGGGATGTCAGAGCTGGGAGGGGACTTAGAACAGGGGAGGTCAGAGCTGGGAGGGAGCTTAGAACAGGGGA
>JAJPUD010025789.1:3238-17188 GCA_023553655.1 Myrmecobius fasciatus
AAAAAAAAGAGAGTATAGCATCCTATAATGTAGGAATCTATCAGATTATTAGTTGGTTAGGTCAACAAGCATTTATTAAGGACTTACTATGTACCAATCTGTGCAAGTAAACACTGGGGATGACAAAAAACATCAACTGATGTTGATTGTTGTGATTTTTTTCAATTAAAACTAAGTGATTGATGCCTGGGTAAAAGGAAATTACAAAAAAAGGATAATGGATTATATGTAAGATAATAGATAATAAAGATACTATATTAATGAAATGTTTCAAACCACTTCCAATTGTTCACTGAAGAAAGCCATATACACCCAGAGAGAGGGATGTGAAATGTGGACCACAACATAACATTCTCATGCTCTCTATCGATGTTTGCTTGCATTGTATTTCCTTTATCTGATTTTTCTTTCTTGTAGTTACAATTTTTCTTGCACAACAATGATAAGTGTGGAAATATGTATACATATATTCGATTTGTCAAGTAGTTTAACATAATTAACATGTAGTGGATATCCTGCCATCTAGGGGAGGGATGGGGAGTAGGGGGGAAAATTGTAACAGAAAGCTTTGTAAGGGTTAATGTTGAAAAATTACCCATACATATGTTTTGCAAAAAAAAAATAAATAAATAAAGATACTGTATTGCAAAATGTGAGTAATGGAATACTCATAAGCAAGATTGTAGTTTTAAATTCCTATGATAAAAAGAGGGAGGAAATTAACTAATTGAATCTGTAATTAAATAACCTTGAAAGAATCATATACAAATATAGAAGAAAATTTTATTTCAACTCCTTTTATTCTAACACTGCCCTCACCCAAAAAATGATCTTAATTTGGTTTCTTAGATTTTTTTTGGTAATATCAACATGTGACACTACGATTATTATTTTTTTATTTGTGTGGTGGCTGTTCCCAAGCATGCCCTGACAAGTCCCGTTTTTCTTCTTGACAAACTAGGAATTTTGTAGACAATCCGAAAATTCTCATTATCTTGGTTCTTATAACCTTAAATTGTGCTTTTACATCCAAATCTATGTCTTTCTGTTTAACATATAAACGAATGTTTAGCTGGTATTTGATAATCCAAAGATCCTGGCTATCATGGCAGGAACTTAATATCTGACAAATACTGTCAGGAAAACTGAAAAATAGTCTGGCAGAAACTAGGTATAGACCAACATCTCACACTATATATCAAAATAAACTCTAAATGGGTACATTGGAGGAACATGAAAAAATGTACTTATCAGATCTATAGATAGGGAAGAATTCAAGACCACACAAGATATAAAGAGGTTCACAGGAGGGAAAAGGGAAAATTTTGATTATATAAAAATTAACTTTCATGACACAAATATGATATTGATATCTACCTAAATCAGGAAGAGCAAAAGCAGGAAGAAAACTCTAAACCAATTTTCCCTAGTAAATATGAATGCAGAAATTTAAAATAAAATATTAGTAAGGAGATTACAGCAATGTGTCACAAAGATCATATACCATAACCATCAATGTTTGCAAATAATATGATGTATACTTGGAGAATTCTAGAGAATCAACTAAAATAGTCAAAATAATTAACATTAACTTTTGCAGGATATAAAATAAATTCATATAAATTATCAGTGTTTCTGTATATTACTAATGAGATAAAAAGAGAAATTCCATTTAAAATAAATGTAGACAATATAAAATACTTGGGAGTTTCCTTACCAAGAGAAACTCAGAGACTATAAGAACACAATTACTTTTAATATAAATAAGGTCAGATCTGAATAATTGGAAAAATATTAATTGCTGTTGGGTACAGCTGAGGCAATATAATACAAAGATTAATTCTACCTAAGCTAATTTACTTATTCAGTGTCACATCACTTAAACTACCAAAATTATTTATGAGGCTAGAAAAAATAATAACAAAATTCATTTGGAAAAGTAAAAGGTTAAAAATATAAAGTGGAAAGTAATAATCACTAAAATAATTTGATAGTGGCTAAGAAATAGAATGATAGGGGTAGCTGAGTGGCGCAGTGGATAGAGGACCAGCCCTGAAGTCAGGAGGACCTGAGTTCAAATGTGGTCTCAGACACTTAACACTACCTAGCTGTGTGACTCTTGGCAAGTCACTTAACCCCAACTGCCTCAGTAAAAAAATAAATAAAAAAATAGAATGATAACCAGTGAAATAGATTAGGTATATAATACATAGTAGGAAATGATCTTAATAATCTTGTATTTGATAAATACAAAGATCCAGACTTTGGGGACAAAAATACAGTATTTGACAAAAACTTCTGGGAAAACAGGAAAGCAGTTTGGCAGAAACTAAGCACAGACTAACATTTCACACCATATATCAAGATAAGGTCAAATTTGGTACATGATTTAGACATAAAGGGCAATATCATAAGCAAATCACAGGAGCATGGAATACTTTACCTATAAGCTTTATGGAGAAGGGAGGAATTTATGAGCAAACAAGAGATAGAGAGCATTATGACATGTAAATAAGTAATTTTTATTAGATTAAATAAAAAAGGTTTTGCACAAACAAAACCAATGTAGCCAAGATTAGAGGGAAATTAGAAAACTGGGGAATTTTTTACAGCAAATTTCTCTGATAAAGACCTAATTTCTCAAACATATAGAGAACGGAATCAAATTTATAAGAATAAACATCAAAGGATATGAACAAACAGTTTTTCAGGTAAAGAAATCAAAGTTATCTATAGTCATGTAAAAATGTTCTAAATCACTACTGATTAAAGAAATGCAAATTAAAAAACTCTGAGGTACCATTTCACACTTATCAGGCAAATGCTGAAGGGTATATGGGAAAATTGGGACATTAATGCATTCTTGGTGGAGTTGTGATTGATATAATCATTCTGGAGAGCAATTTGGAACTATGTCTAAAGGACTATCAGACTGTGTATGTGCTGTGACCCACCAATGCCATCACTAAGTTTGTATCTGAAAGAATTTTTTTTAAGTGGAAAAATATTTATAGCAACTCTTTTGTAGTGGGAAAATATTGGAAATTGAGGGAATGTTCATCAATTGGGGAATGGGTGAACAAGTTATAGTATATGATTGTGATGTAATACTATTGTGCTATGAAAATTGAGTAGTAGTGTGCTCTAAGACATATATTATCTTTTGTAAGGTGAAGTGAGCAAGACTGGAAGAACACTGTATTTGATAATAGCAATATTGTACAACAATCAACTGTAAATGACTTAGCTATTTTCAGCAATATAAAGAGCCAGTACAATTCTGGAGGACTTATGATGAAAAATGCTGTCCACCTCCAGAGAGAGAACTGATAAAGTCTGAATGCAGATCAAAACGTACTATTTTTAAAATTTTATTTTTATGTTTGTTTTGTCTGTTTTTTTCACAGCATGATTATTATGTAAATATGTTTTGGATGGATGCATATGTATAGCCTGTATAAAATTGTTTGTGTTCTCAATGGGGGAGAGGGGAAGGAAGAAGGGAGAGAATTTAAAATTCAAAATTAAAAAAAAATCTTTAAAATTGTTTTTTACCTGTATTAGAAACATAAAGTATTTAAAAAAATATTTGGAGTTAGAAAAACAATTTAAAAGTTTTTGCACAAGCAAAACCAATGTAGCTAAAATTAGAGAAAATATCTTTGCCGCAAATTTCTTCAATAAAGCTCTCTTTTCTAAGATACATAGAAAGCTTAGAATATAAGAATAAGAGCCATTATTTAATTGACAAATTTTTCTATCAATGGCTATATAAAAATGCTCTAAATTTATAATAGAGCAATGCAAAAACAAAACAAAACAAAACAAAAAACCTAACACTCAACAGATTGATTGTTGACCAAAAAAGAAGAGAGACAGTGACAAATGCTGGAGAAAATGTGGAAAAGTTGATTGTTTAATGCATTGTGAGTGGAGGTGTGAGCTGGTCTAACCATTCAAGAAAGCAATTTGGAACTATGTCTCCAAAGCTATTAAAACATATATACATATATACTCCATATATACTCAGTGATATCATTACTAGTTCTATAACCCAAAGGGATCAGAGAAACTCTTCTTCCTTCTTTGATCCCTTTGGGTTATAGACCTAGAAAAAGTACTTAAAATAGTTCTTTTTGTAGTGACAACGAATTGGAAACTGAAGAGATGCCTATCAATGGGGGAATAGATGAGCAAGTTATGGTGAATGAAGGAAATAATGCTATTTAAAAAAACTCATTAATTATTTTTAAATTATATTTCAATGTCCAATTTTAATTTATACCCTTCCTCCTCTTACATTCTCCCTGCCTCGCAGCCATTTGTAAGGAACCAAGATAATATATCTGATTTCACTATATTTCCAAAGCAGAACATCTATGTTATTCTTTTAAAACAGAAGCAGATTAAAAAAATGATTCAGAACTCTTGTTTTTCACTAGTCTTGAAAAATATTTTCAGAATACTGTTTTATCTTCTAAAAAAAGGAAAAAAATATCTTGCATTAGTATCCTTCAACATTTGCATAGCACTTCACATTATTTTGCAGTAAACTATGCATTCCCTTTTCTGCGCCTGTATTCCTCTGTATCGATAATAATTTGATGCTCAGATTCTTCCAAAGATTAATTGATTTTGTTGAAGCTTTCGGTTCATGGCATATTTGTTTGATTCACTAACTGCCTTTGTCAATAATAGATCAGGTCTAATTTTTAGGAAAGGTTACTACTTGTGTTTTTGGAATGGTTTCTCCAAGATCCATGGGCCTCCTACATAAGAATAATCATATCCAAAATCACTTATAAACTCATGCTGTACAACTTGTGGACTTTAAGATATCATATTTATCTATAAATTACATCAGCACTAAAACCAATTGGGCCATCATAACAGTTACTGAGTTTTTCGATTGCTACCATCCCTACTACCACATCTAAGAAGAGGTAGTAAAAATCCTATAGAAAGGCTTATGTCATAATAAACTCTCAAGGATGGCCCACCATCACCTGGGGGCATTCTCTGAAAGCTTCCTCTTCCTCCATGGGAAATCCAACAGAGCATCCTCATAGATCATTGTGAAAGCACTATAATAAGAGTTTCATATTAGAAATTGGGATTTTAAGGTTGTGCATGTCCTTTGATTGTAGACTCAGATAAAAATTCAATATAATCTTTATGTACTCCATAACCCTATCAGACTTTCCACCAATAAGAATAAATAACTTTATCAATGTGGAATGAAGCAACATTCCTGAAAATACTGGATTGTTGTCCAAGTGTTCTCTGGAAATTCTTTGATTTTTAGCACTTTTGACCCCAATAATCGCTCTTAGAAGATTCTAATTAATCAATACTCTTAACTTGCAGATAATGTTGCTTCTTTTGCAATGCTGGTAATTGAAGCATTGCACAGAATCCATCAGATTCCAGCAAGAGCTAGCTTTGAGCACTGGGCAATGGCAACTACAGCCCAAGGTAATATTCATTTTCTTCAGAATTTTTCCAAGTGCTTCAATATCCAGCACTGTTAATTAATATGGACTTGGGTCCATTTTGTCTGGGCCTGAAACAATGACATTGTCATCTGTACAATGGACTTTAATATTTTTGTCTTTTTCCCCAGTTGCTGTTCTAGGATTCTTGCTTCAAAGAAAACTCAATAGTTCAATCATCTCATGAATACAATATTATTGTATTCTAGAAAATGATAAAGGAGATGGCTTCTGAAAAACTTGGGAAGACACGGATGAACTGATACAAAGTAAAGTGAGCAGAGCAAGGAGAAAAACAGTCAACTTTGAAAGATTCAGAAACTGAGCAATATAGTAATCCACCAGTATTCCAAAGAATTCATGATGAAACTACTTACTCACTTTCAGATACAGAGACCCAACTGTATTTTTCCTTTTCTCCTTTTTATCTTTTCCCTTTTCTTTCCTTCCTTCTTCTTCCTCCTTTTCTTTCTCTTTCTTCTTGTTCTTGTCATTGTTACTTTTGTTGTTATTATTGTTCTTCTCTTCTCTTCCCTCTGTTTAACACAGAAATATATCCATACATATATATGGTTTATTTATTTATTTATTTGCTTTTTCAAAAAAGGGAGGAAGAAGCAGGGAAAGAATTAAAAACTGAAAATAAAATAAAATTTTTTAAAAAGCTAATTCAAAGGAATGGATGGACAAACTTACACAAGTCAGAGAAAGAAGCAGGTTTTGCATAGATATTGACTCAGTTCCTGGGAAAGGTTTGTGAATCTATGAAACAGACCCTACTTCATGTATTGAGGAACCAAGTCAGATGGAGGCATAAATCAATGGTGGGGGAAGGAGGATGAAGACACTCTATGACCTAGAGGAAAACCAATGTATATATCTTCATAGAACACATAGACACAAAACCCTCTCATTTTACAAAAGATCAAGGGATCTTAGAGTTAAAAACTTTGGATTTGAATCACAGTTCTATCATATCTTAGGCCTGTGATCTTGAGCAAATGATTTGACTCTCTGGATCTCAATTTCCTTATCTGTCAAATGAGGGGTCCAAATGGATTAGAAAATTTCTGAAATCTCTTCCAATTCTAAAAATCTCTTGATCATTGTATTTAAGGCATATTTTCCTGGGAGTCAGTCCTTTTTGACAAAATGCAAGATTTAGGTATTTCCAGCAGGTGGCACACACAGATCCAAATGAATTCCTACTCAAATTGAGCCCATACTAAAGCCTTGAAAGCTCAACTTAACTTAAGCCTTGAAAGCATGCAATACTAGCAATATAGTTTATTATAGTGATATCAACTCAAATAGAAATGGGGGCCACAGAACTGTATATAAGGGATGAATTGATTTAGAAAACCACATATTAACATTACTCATGTTCTATTATATTTTTTAAATTTCGTTAAATACAAAATAATCTATCTTGGCATTTAGTAGTGTTGTGGGCAACAAGGTGAGAGCTGGTCCTGCCTGAGGTGCTGGCTTTGTATCCTTCTTAAACCAAGGAGCTCCTTGTCTCTAAGACAAGGCTCTTACTGTAATAGGAGAAATTTTCTAGAGTTAAATCTCTTAAAAGTGTAGGATAGGGGCAGCTAGGTGGCACAGTGGATAGAGCACCACCCCTGAAGTCAGGAGGACTTCAGTTCAAATCTGGTTTCAGACAGTGACTCTGGGCAAGTCACTTAGCCCTAATTGCCTCAGCAGAAAAAAATGTAGGATGAACCAATGGGTATTAGTATCATAAAATGTAAAAGATATTGAAACCCTTGACAGAATTTCTTTATATTTCAGATAAAAAGAATGATTCCTA
Organism: Myrmecobius fasciatus; assembly: GCA_023553655.1. NCBI lineage: Eukaryota > Metazoa > Chordata > Mammalia > Dasyuromorphia > Myrmecobiidae > Myrmecobius > Myrmecobius fasciatus. The sequence continues at coordinate 10,547 of JAJPUD010025789.1, forward strand.
GAAAGATCATATTAGAGGAGAAGTGGGATTTATTTTCTGACTTTAAATTCAATACTAGAATTTGGTACTTGTTTTCTTATGTTAGTTCTTAGCATTTCAATAGCAAACAGTAATTCAGTATCCAATCTTTGAAAAACACTGGGTTGCTGGCCTCTGGGAGAGAAACCAAGTTTAGAGCCAACACATGGAACCTTATAATCTAGTATTTATTGCAATCTAGTAATTATTATTTATTTTTAATAATAACTGTTCTGTATATTGCTTTTTATAAGGGATTTTCATATATAGTATATATGAAAGTTCTTAGAACAGCTTTAAGCTATTAAAGCTATATAATAGGTAGCATTCTAGAGCTCATTAAGGTTTGCAAAGTGTGGTACAAATGTTAGCTTATTTTATTCTCCTAGCAATTCTGAGAAGTAGGTGCTATTATTTTACAAATGGGGACACTGAGGGAGAGAAAGGTAACTTGCCCCAAACCATACTCTTAGTAAGGGTCTAAGGATAGATTTTTAACTTAGGTCTTCTTGAATACAAGTCATGTTTCTATCTACTACAATTCCTAGCTACTTTATTGTATTTTATGCATGCAATTTTAATTTGATCCTTACACCATTATCAATTATGCAGGTGGTGTGACCTCCCTCTCAGCTCCTTTGGTTTTTGGGAGGGGATAACCGGAGAACAGATTTATGATTTCACTAGTGAGGGAAGAAAAAATTGTCCCAACTAAAAAATTTCTTTGTTTGCTCTTTAGTATATTAGTTTTAAAATGGCCAAAAAAATAAAAAAATAAAATTAAAATAAAATTAAAAAAAAATAAAAAAATAAAATGGCCTGGGGGGCCAGAGATTCTTCCCTGGATCACTGCCTTGCCATGATAGAGGGACATCTGTAGCTCAATGAATAGATAAGCTATGCCATTTAGAGTTACCCAAGATGGACAAGTCATAGTGGAGAGTTCTGAAAAAATGTGATCCACCAGAGAAGGAAATACTTCTCCAGTGTCTTTACCAAGAAAATCCCATGGACAATATTGAAAATTAAAAGAGATGAGAACAAAAGATGAGCCCTCAGGTCAGAGTCAAAAGGAAGCTCAACTGTGGATATATCTGGCAACGACAGGAAAGTCTGATGATGTAAATAGCAATATGCATAGGAATGCAAGATCTATGATCTGAAGTAAGCTAGATATGGTCAAATAGGGAAGATTAAACATAGACATCTTGGGTGTCAGTGAATTTTAAATGAATGAGAATGGGTTATATTAATTCAGATAATCACTATATGCATGTATATGTATATATGTACATATATACACACACATATATATACATATATATGTGTGTGTGTGTGTGTGTGTGTGTGTGTGTGTGTGTGTGTGTGTATCACTGGGGCAAGAATTCCTTAGAAGAAATGGAGTAGCTCTCAGTCAATACAAGAGTGAGAAAAGCAGTACTGGGGCATAATTTTTAAAATGATTGAATATCTGTTTGAATTCAAGGCAAAACATTCAACATTATAGTAATACAAGTCTATGCTGCAATCACTGAAGTCAAAAAGGTAAAAGTTGATCAGTTCTATGTATAGCTACAACATCTAGGAGTAACACACACAAAAAATCTGACATTCATCAATGGGGACTGGCATGGTAAAGTATTAAATCAAAACAACAGGCAAATTTGACCTTAAATTACAAAATGAAGGAGGGCAGAGATTAATAGGGTTATGTCAAGATAATATACTGGCCATAACATCTTTTGACAATCTAAAGGCAACCCTACACAAAGAAATCAGCAGATAGTAAAAATAGAAATCAGATTGATTATATACTTTGCAGCCAAATGTAGAGAAGTTCTAAACAGTCAGTTAAAACAAGACCTGATTATGGCTCAGATATTGAGCTTCTTGTTGAAAAATTCAGACTTAAATTGAAGAAAGAATAGAAAACCATCAGACCATATAACACCCTTTATGAATATGAAGTGTAAGCACCACATAGATTTATGTGATTAGATCTGGCGGTAATAATAATAATAATAATGATAAAGAACTGTGGTTAGAGTTTCACAAAAATGTACAGGAGGCAACAACAAAAAATATCTCTCAGAAAAAGAGAGCAAAAAATAAATGGCTGTTATATGAGGCTTTACGAATAACTCAGGAAAGAAGGAAAGCAAAAGGGAAATGAGAAAGGGAAAGATAAATTCAACTAACTGAATGCAGAATTCTAGAGAATAGCTAGGAGAGATAAGAAGATTTTCTTACATAAACAATACAATGAAATTGAGGAAAACAATAGAATAGGTAAGATAATATATATCTTCAGGAAAATTAAAGATGTCAAAGGAACATTTCATGGAAAAATGCGCATGATAAAAAACAAAAATGATAAGGATTTAATAAAAACCGAAGAGATTAATAAGAGGTGGCAAGAATATACAAAAGAACTGTACAGGAAAGATTACATCTCTGATAACCATAATGGTTACTGATTTAGAGCCAGACATTCTGGAGAATGAAGTGAAGTGAGTATTAGGTTTTGTTACCAATATTTTGCTAATAGTAAAGAAACATTGCTAACATAAGGCTAGTAAAGATGGTGGAATTCCAGCTAAAATATTAAAAATCCTAAAAAGATGCTGTTAAAGTGCTGCACTCAATTTGCCAGCAAATTTGGAAAATATGACAGTGATTGTTGGATTGGAATAGATCAAGTTGTGTCCTAATAGTAATGAAGGACAATGTCAAGAAGTGTTCACATTACTTAATGATTGCATTCATTTTACAGGTTATGCTTAAGACTGTGTAGCTAGGCTTCAACAACATGACTTGCAAGTAACTAAAAGCTGATTTTTGAAGAGGCAGAGGAACTAGAGACCAAATTGCCAACATGCACTAGATTATAGAGAAAGCAAGGGAGCTCCAGAAAAATATCTACTTCTGCTTCATTAACTACACTAAAGCTTTTAACTGTGGTGGATCACAATAAAATGTGGCAAGTCATCAAAAATATGGGAGAATCAGAAAATCTTACTCATCTCTTGAGGAACCTGTTTGTGGGACAAGAAGCAAACAGAACCAAACATGGAACAATTGATTGGTTTAAGATTGAAAAAGAGTTCAAGACTGTATATTGTCACTTATTTAACTTATATGCAGAGTACATCATATGAAATGCTGGGCTGAATAAATCAAGAAATATTGACCATTTCAGATATGCAAACGATGCCACTTTGATGGCAGAAAGTGAAGAAGAATTAAGAAACCCCTTGTGAGAACTGTGTAAAGGCTGTCTTAGAGGTTAACATTATAACAACAATAACAATAGACCTAAGATCTTGGCAACTGGTCCATCACTTCCTGACAAATAGAGGAAGAAGAAATGAAAGCAATGTGAGATTTCATATTCTTGGTCTCAAAGATCAGTGCAGATTGTAACTGCAGCCATGAAATTAAAAGATGCTTGTTCCTTGGAAAGAAAGCTATGAAAAATCTGGACAGAAAACTACAAAGCAGAGATATCACTTTGCCAACAAAAGTCCATATAGTCAAAGCTATGTTTTTTCCAGTAGCAATGTATGACTGTGAGATCTGGACTATAAAGAAAGTTGAGCCCTTCAGAATCGGGACTTTTAAATTAAATTTAAATTCTGGAGAAGACCTTTGAGATTCCCTTGTACAGTAAAGATATCAAATCAACTACTACTTAGAGAAATCAATTCAGATAATTCATTGGAAGGTCAAATACTAAAACTAAAGTTTAAATACTTCAGCTACATAATGAGAAGACAGGACTCATTGGAAAAGATTGGGAAAGATTGAAAGCAACCTTGTGCACGCTTTTACCTCCTAGGGTTCCATGTTCGTAATTCCAAATCTGTTAGGTATATGATTCCCTATCTCTCACCCTTCCTATTTTCTTTCTCTGTCTCCCTACAGGACCTCATCTGGTCCCCACTTGGTCTGCTTGTGTTCACTGTGACTTTTGCTTCTGTACTTTCTGTGGCTTATTAAATTGTGTTTGAAGCATCAAAAAAAAGATTGAAGGCAAAAAGAAAAGGGGATGGCTGAGGTTGTAAATGACAAACATGAACTTGGAGAGATTTCAAGAGAGAGTGAAGGATAGAAGGATCTGGTATACTGTGGTCCATGAGGTCATGAAGAGACAAGACTTAATGACAAGAAAATTGGGGGATTGGGTGATTTGTAGAAGATCATATTTCCAATACGTGTCTGAGCCCAAATTCAAGCACAGATCATCATGTGACATCATATCTTTATCCACCACCTTATTAAGGCTCTATTCCCATTTTTTGTGTAGAAAGGACTAAGATTTTGGCTAAAATCACACACTGCGTTATAAGAACAGTTTTATATGGCAGAACAAGATTCTAGACTGGTCCCATGGGAACACAAAGACTCCAGAGTTCTTTACAAAGAGGATCACAGGATTTTAAGAATGGAACAGAGGCTTAGATACCATCTGGTCCAATCCCATTATTTCATAAATAAGGAAACTGAGGCCTGGAGAGAGGAAATGATTTATCCAAGTCAAATAAAAGAAAATGATAAAACCAAATTCCCAACTCACAATTTGAATGCAGGTTTTTTTCTCTCTAAATCCCATTCACACAGCTGGGAGAAATGGAAGCAGTGGAAGAGTTATTCTAAGGTTCCATTAGTAACTGAGCTGGAAAAAACCCCAGGACCTCCATGCCTTCTCCAAGACCTTTCAGCCCCTTTTTCTCCTCTCCATCAACCACATGGCTTAGTTTTGATGTGGATATATATCCCAGCTTTGGTTTCCATGAATCCTCACACAAAAAAGCAAAGCATTTGTAACCAGTATCTTACTTTAGAACTGATGGTTAATGTTTGATTTGTTTCTTTCTTTTTTTAAAAACAATTATGACCATTGGAATGATTCCAGCCAGGACAATTGCCTCAAGGGCCGGGAGTAAGAGCAGCATGTGCTACAAGCCAATTAAATAGGGGTGAGGCTTGTTGGCTTGGAAAGGAAGTTGTGTCCAATCCTAGGGAAGAGAAAGGCAGACGGAAAAATGAGGGCCTTGAGGCATGGCACTGTGGAGGAGCTGGGGTGGAGTCTCATGCCAGACCAAGATGAGGAGAGATGATTAGAAAATGCTCTTGCCCAGAAGGTGAGATTGTCAATCTGTTTCTAGCTGCCTGCCTTACCCAGTCTACACCTGTACCAGAACTTGGAGAGTTTTTCCACATCCTTAAGCAAAGCACTGGAGGAGTTAGCACTGACCAGGGACCTGAGACTAGATGCCTTCCTTTCAAGCTCTCTTACAATTGGTCTTATTTAACTCAGAAGATATTTCCAGCTTCATCTTTCTCAGTAGGAAGCTAACCATTTGCCTATAAGGCCCATAAGAGGGTGTCTACTGGGCAAGCCAAGCAAAAAGTAGGAGCCATTAATGAATGAACAAAAGGCCAGAGCCCCTAGAGTATGATAGAATGAGTTGGGTTGTTGAGTTTTGTGAATTTGTGCTTTGTTAAAAGGCTAAATCAGTCTCCATGACACCTTTCGGGCAGCGGGAGGATGAGACAGACAGAGATGGAGGGAAGAAGAGGAAGAGAGAGAGAGAGAGAGAGAGAGAGAGAGAGAGAGAGAGAGAGAGAGGGAGAGGGGGGAGAAAGAGAGAAAGAGGGAAAGAGGGAAGGAGGGGAAGAGATGGAGGGAAGAAGGGATGGAGATAGAGAGACACACAGAGACAAAACACAGAGAGATACACACAGAGACAGAAGGCAGAGACAGATAAGAGACAGAGACAGATATAGAGACACATGCAAAGACAGAAAGAGATAGAGACAACACAGAGAGACACAGAAAGTCAAAAGACAGAGAGACAAAGACAGACACAGAGATAGACAGAGAGATAAAGAGAGAAAGACAAGAGACAGAATCACACAGAAAGATAGTAAGAGATGGAGACACAGAGAGACAGACACATACAGAAAGACAGAGACACACACACAGACAAAGAGACAGAAAGAGACAGGGAGAGATGCTGGGAGGGAGGAGATGAGTAGAGGAAGGAGGAAGGGACTGAGGTTAAAACAAACTGCATTTCCCTTCTGTGGCTTTGGCATGGATGGGCAGCCCTGCTGCATTTCTGTGTCCCCAGTGAAGAATTGAGGTACAGCATGCCCGGGCTGCCTGGAAGTCATTACTGCTCCATTAGACTCAAAAGAGCAGCAAGTCCTTGAGCCGCCTTTCCATCAGAGGGTGCCCAGAGCCTGCTCTTGCTGGCTTTCTGTTTCTGAGCAGAGCACTGGCCCACGCCCAGGCCTGGGTTGGCAGCAGGTATCTGGAGGGCTGTGGAAGGCTGTTTCCTTTCAAGAGAAGCTGTCCCTCCCCTTCCTTTTCCCCCGTATGGGCTTTAATCACAGAGCTCAGCTGTCACCACTACCCTGAGCAGCTTTTAGCCTTTGGATTGGGGACAGAGCAGCTTTTTTCTGAGACAAAGAAGAGTACCTTTAGAATTGTAAGGGATGCCAATGATTTTGAAATCCACTCCCCTACCTTTATTTTTTTTTAACAGATGAAGAAACTGAGGTTCAGAGAGGTCAAATGCTGAGCTCAAGGTGATACAGACAGGATTCAAATCCAGA
>JAJPUD010025790.1:0-17185 GCA_023553655.1 Myrmecobius fasciatus
GGATTGTTTTCATAATGTCAGGATCTGGGGACTGTTCTATTTTTTCTCCATAAAAGCTTTCTATGGTCAGAGCTCTCTTCTGCTTCTTGCTCATGTTTTAAAGTTGGGATATTGGTCAAAAACAGAGAAAACTGCAACGATTTGTATTTGTCCTGGGGCAGTTTGCCATGTTGACTTCCGGTCTGAGGCTGGTCGGGCAAGATTCGCACTAGGACCACGTTTTCAGCTGCTCTCGATCTACTTTTTTCCAAAGGCAGATCTGCCAAATTACCTGCCCGCAAGCAGAGCAAAGTGGCCCAGGCGTCTCCCAGGGGCTTCCTGGGTGCCCAAAATCCGCCCCTCTATCGCAGCCCTGACTTCCGCCCCGGCTGGAGTCTGATCGTGACCAGTGGCCGATTTCCCCTGAGGCTAACCTTCTCTGGAGTTCTTTCAAGGTAGATTTTTGACAGAAGTGCGTTGTAGTCCAAATGTTTGGCGGAGCCTTCACTCACAAACCAGTTCGAAGGCTCATTTTGTCTGGGTTTGAGGGAAGGTTCCAAAGGAGTTCACAGAGAAAGCTGTCTGCAGTTCGCCATCTTGGCTCCGCCCCCCGCTAATCTAGATTTTTATAAAATGTGTTCTCTTTCTTGTTTCATTCTTTCTTCCTTTGGATTTGTGGTGTAACCTTTTTATATTTCCTTTCGGTCTTATATGTGGAGCTCAAATTTTTATTAATGTTTTCATTAGAATTGATTGAATATCCTCTATTTTGTTAAATAGATTTTTCCCCTGAAAGATAATATTGAATTTGTTAGGTAAGTGATTCTTGGTTGTAATCCTAAATCATTTACTTTCTGGTACATCATCTTCCAAGCCCTCTGGTTCTTTGATGTGGAAGCTGTCAAATCCTGTTCAATCCTGCCTGTTGCTCCATGATATATGAAATGTTTCTTTTTGACTGCCTGCAATTTTTTCTCCTTGATCTGTGGGCTCTGGAAATTGCCCATGTTCTTCCTGGGAGTTTTTATTTTGGGATCTCATTCAAGCACCAATTGGTGGATTCTTTCAATTTCTATTTGGTCCTGTGTTTTTACTTGATGGTTTCTTGAAAGATGTGCAGGCAGTTTTTTGTTTGTTTGTTTGTTTGTTTGTTTTGGTGACTTGGTGTTTTTATATAACAGTTGGGCACTGGTGCTACACTGTCCCAAGTTTTTTGTGCTAGGGCTCTGGGCCTTACTGCTAGCTTTTGCTGGGTTTTAGGCCTTAGTGGCTTGCTTTCTATGGAGGGTAAGCTTCCCTTCCAGCTTTTACTAGGTAGTGGGAAATTTCTGCTGGCTTCCTCTGGGAGTGTAGTGTGGCCTGTTCCAGGGATGGATAGTCTGATAGTGGATTGCTATGGAAATAGGATTTCTTTCTTAAAAGGCCCCAGGGGTGGAGCCTCCCTGTTAGTTCCATTATAGAACTTCACTACTGATTAGCAATGTGGTTAAGGACTTACTGATAGTTTGTGCTATGGCTGGGGTTGTAGGGGGAGGGTAGGACTTAACAGGTGGATTGTCCCAGGTTTGGAGAACTTTTATAGGCCTCCTGCTGTGAGGCTGCTGGCTACTATTCTTTGATCTTGTTCCTTTCTCATCTCAGTAAGAGAAACTTTTCCTGCTGGATTTTTTTTATGTTTACTTTCAAATACCATTTGATACCACTAACTCTTTTTGCAGGACATTCCCAACTTTGAATTCAATTGACTTGCAGGACATTGCCAACAATCACCATTGGCTTGGAAACTCATATTTTTTTCTAAGTGATAGATATTTTTTCAAGCCTAATTTGTCTGATCTGTACCTCAGAATTCCTGATACTATATTTCTTTAATTATTTTTGCTTGAGCAATTAATGTTTAATAGAAAGATATTTTAATATCATGATTAATCAATATGTATCTACTCATATATAAATATAATATTTGTCTGATACATTGTGTTGTTAAAAAGAAAAGTGATATCCTAAATAAATCCACATAAATCATCAGCATTTTTATACATCACTAACACAATCCAACAGCAAGAGATAAAGAGAAATTCCATTTAAAATAACTGTCAAAGGAGGGTGAAGCCAAGATGGCGGAGTGAAGACAGAATTCTCTGTGTCCTCCTGTGACCTTCTATCAAACCAACAGAAGATTAAGCTTCTGAACTGATTTTTAACACAAATATTTGGATTACAAAACATTCCTTGCAGAACGTACCTTTGAAGAGCTCCAGAGCAGGTTGCTTTCAGTTGGGCAGGGGATCGGGCGGTTTGCCAGGCATCCACGAGACAGGGCAGGAAACCGGGTGGGACTCATCTTGGTAGATTCTAAGCACCTGGGGAGTCTATCTGAGGCTCTCTCGGCACTCTGCCCTGATTGTGAGCAGGTACTTTGGCAGATCTGCCTTTTGTAAAAGGCAGATTGTAACTCTCTACAAACACAAGGTCCTAGCCCTACAGCCCAGCATGGAACGTTAATTATCCACATTGCCCCAGGGCAAACTACCACAGCTGCCACTTCTCTGCTTTAAACAGACTCCAAGCTTTAAAAAAAATAAGTAAGAAACAGAAGAGTTCTCTCATGATAGATAGCTTCTATGGAGAGAAAGAAGGGTAGACCCCAGATCCTGAGGTTCCTAAAACAACTACAGAGGAAGCCAGAAAGGTAGTCATGAGCTGGGTCCTCTTTCAAAAGGTTTTCCTGGAAGACTGCATAAAGAATCTCAAAAAAGAGTTAGAAGAAAAATGGGGAAATGAATTGAGATCAGTTCAAGAAGCCCTCCAACAAAGATATGATAAAGACACCAATTTACTGAAAAAAGAAAAAAAAAATGGTGAAATGGAAAAAAGTAAGCAATGAACAAATTGGCCAGTTACAAAAGGAGTTAAAAAAGGTAACTGAAGTAAATAATACATTAAAAATTAGAATTGAACAAATGCAAGTGAATGACTCAATAACACTTCAAGAATCAGTAAAACAAAAACAAAAAAATGGAAAAAATAGAAGGAAATATGAAATATCCCCTAGGAAAAACAACACACTTGGAAAATAGATCTAGGAGAGATAATCTAAAGATTATTGGACTTCCTGAAAGCCATGATGAAAAAAAAAATAAACACATCTTCCAGGAAATCATGAAAGAAAACTGCCCTGAGGTTGTAGAATCAGAAGGCAAAATCACCATCAAAAGAATTCACTGATCACCTCCTGAAAGAGACTTCAAAATTAAATGCCCAAGGAATATAGTGGCTAAATTTCATGTCTATTTCACCAAGGAAAAGATATTGCTAGCAGCTAGAAAGAAATAATTCAAATACCGAGGAATTGTAATTACAATCATACAAGATCTGTCAGCCTCCACATTGAAGTATCGCAGGGCCTGAAACGAGATGTTCCCAAAGGCAAAGGAACTTCTATTACAGCCAAGAATAAGTTATCCTATAAGCTAGAATGATCATTATCTTCCAGGGAAGAAGATGGACATTTAATGATATAGGTGAATTTTAACTCTTTCTAATGAAAAGACCAGATCTGAACAAAAAATTTCACCTCCAAAAACAGAACTCAAGAAAAGAATAAAAAGATAAAAAGGAAAGAACTCTTGAAAACTATATTTGTAATATGGGTATATTTTAAAAATTGGGGTATAATTTGATATTACTTTGATAATATGAAAAAGAAGCTAGAGATGGAAAGGCTATCATCCTGGGAAAAAGAGGGAAAAGGAGGTAAAATAAGATTTTTAAAAGGAGGTAAAAATAAGGAAAAATCTCATGAAGAGGCAAAGAAAATAATTGAGGGAAAGAAGGGAGGGAGATGAGCATTGTGTAAATCTTAATCTCATCACATTGGGCTCTAAAAGAGTTTATCAGATACATTTGATTTCACAGAGAAACATTATAGGGAAGTAGGAGGGAAAGGAGGAAAACAAAGGGATAGATTAATAGAAGAGAAAATAGAAGAATCAGGGGAAAGGAGTAAAAGAGGAAGAGAGGCTCCAAAGAGGGAGGACTGTTTGGGGAAGGTGGTCATCAAAAGCAAAATACTGGGAAGAGGGAAAGGAAGACAAGGTAAAGGAAAGAGAAAAACATAACTTGGGTAAAGAAGATGGGAGGAAATAAAGAATTAGTTATTTTAACTGTGAATGTGAATGAGATGAACTCTCCCATAAAGCGGAAGCGGATAGCAGACTGGATTAAAAACCGGAATCCAACAATATGTTGTTTACAAGAAACAAGTCTAAAGCATAGAGACACACACATAATGAAGGTAAAAGGCTAGAGCAGAATCTATTATGCTTCAGGTGAACAAAAAAGAAAAGCAGGGGTAGCAATCCTGATCTCAAATCAAGTGAAAGGAAAGATTGATCTAATTAAAAGAGATAAGGGAGAAAACTATTTTACTAGAGGGTACCATAGATAATGTAGCAATATCAGTACTAAATATGTATGCACCAAATGTTATACCATCCAAATTCCTAGAGGAGAAATTAAGAGAGATGGAAGAAGGAATAGACAACAAAACTATACTAGCAGGGAATCTCAACCTTGCAGTCTCGGAATTAGATCAATCAAACGACAAAATAAATAAAAAAGAAATTAGGGAGGTAAACCAATTGTTAGAAAAGTTAGTTATGAGTGATATTTCGATAAAATTGAATGGAGACCGAAGGGAGTTTACTTTATTCTCTGTGGCTCATCAAACTTATATAAAAATTGACAATATGTTATGGCATAAAACCCTCCAAATCAAACACAGAAAGTCTGAAATAATAAATGCATTTTTTTCAGATCATGATGCAATAAAAATCATGTGCCATATAAGGACAGGAGAAAATAAACCAAAAGTTAATTGGAAATTAAATAATCTAATCCTGACGAATGAATGGGTGAAAGAGCAAATCATAGATACAAAAATTTCATCCAGGAGACTGACAATAATGAGACAACATACCAAAATTTGTGGGATACGGCCAAAACGGTTATGAGGTGATTCTATATCTGTAGATGCTTACTTCCATAAAGTAGAGAAAGAGAAGATTAATCAATTGGGCTTACTATTAAAAAACCTAGAAAAATACATATTAAAAACCCTCAATTGTATACCAAATAGGAGATCCTGAAAACAAAAGGGGAGATTGATAAAATTGAACATAAGAAAGCTATTGAAATCATAAATAAAACTAAGACTTGGTTTTATGAAAAAAAATAGATAAGCCTTTAATTAATTTGATTAGAAAAAGGAAAGAGAAAAATCAAATTGTTAGTCTCAAAAATCAAAAGGGAGAACTTTCCACCAATGAAGAGGATATTAGAGCAATAATTAGGAGTTACTTTTCCCAACTTTATGCCAACAAATACAATAATCTAAATGAAATGGAGGAATATCTACAAAAATATAGACTGCCCAGGTTAACAGAAGAGGAAATACATTATTTAAATAGCCCCATTTTAGAAAAGAAATAGAACAAGCTATTGATCAACTCCCTAAGAAAAAATCTCCAGGGCCAGATGGATTGACATGTGAATTCTACCTAACATTCAAAGAACAATTAATTCTAATAATGTATAAACAATTTTTAAAAATAGGGAAAGAAGGTGTACTACCAAATTCCTTTTAGATACAGATACGGTGATGATAGCTAAACCAGGTAGAGTGAAAACACAGAAAGAAAACTATAGACCAATTTCCCTAATGAATATTGATGCAAAAATCTTAAATAAGATATTAGCAATGAGATTACAGAAAGTCATCCCCAGGATAATATACTATGACCAAGTAGGATTTATACTTGGAATGCAGGGCTGGTTCAATGTTACAAAAACTATCAGCATAATCAACTAACAAACATCATATGATTATCTCAATAGAAGCAGAAAAAGCATTTGAAAAAATCCAATATCCCTTCCTATTAAAACACTAGAGAATATAGGAATAAATGGGCTTTTCCGTAAAATGATCAGTAGAATCTATTTAAAACCATCAGCTAGCATCATATGTAATGGGGACAAACCAGACCCATTCCCAATAAGATCAGGAATGAAACAAGGCTGCCCACTGTCACCATTACTATTTAATATTGTATTAGAAATGTTAGCTTTGGCAGTAAGAGAAGAAAAAGAGATTAAATGAATTAGAGCAGGTAATGAAGAAACCAAATTATCACTCTTTGCAGATGACATGATGGTATACTTACAGAACCCTAGAGACTCAACTAAAAAATTACTAGAAACAATTCACAACTTTAGCAAAGTTCCAGTATACAAAACAAAGCCACATAAATCATCAGAATTTTTTATATATTACCAACAAAGTTCAGCAGCAAGAGATACAAAAACTAATTCCATTCAAAATAACTGTCAATAGTATAAAATATTTGGGAATATATTTACCCAGTAACAGTCATGAACTATACGAACTAAACTACAAAACAGTTTCCACACAAATAAAGTTAGATCTAATCAACTGGAAAAACATCAAATGCTCATGGGTAGGCCAAGCAAATATAATAACAATGACAGTACTACCCAAACTAATCTACTTATTTAGTGTTATACCAATCAAACTCCCAAGAAATCATTTTACAGATCTAGAAAAAATAGTAACAGTTCATTTGGAAGAGCAAAAGGTCAAGAATTTCAAGGTAATTAATAAAAAAATGCTGATGAAGCTGTGCCATATGTAAAACTATATTATAAAGCTGTGGTCATCAAAGCCATTTGATACAGGCTAAAAAATAGAGCAATTGATCAGTAGAATATAACAGGATCACAGGACAAACTTCACAATAATTATAGCAAGTTAGTGTTTGATAGACCCAAAGACCTCAGCTTTTGGGATAAGTACTCACCATTTGAAAAAAACTTCTGGGAAAATTAGAAACTCGTGTGGAAGATATTAGGGCTTGACCCACACCTAAAATCACATACCAAGATAAGATCTAAATGGGTTCATGATTTAGACATAAAGAGTGATGTTATAAGCAAATTAGAGGAACATAGGATAGTTTACCTCTTAGACCTGTGAAGGAAGGATTGTGTGTCCAAAGAAGAATTGGAACTCTTAAATGAGCACCAGATAGATAATTTTGACTATATTAATTTTAAAAGTTTTTATACAAACAAAATGAATGCAGACAAGATTAGGAGGGAAGTATCAAATTGGGAAATCATCTTTACATTTAAAGCTTCGGATAAAAGTCTCATTTCTAAAATATATAGAGAATTGTCTCATATTTATAAGAATTTAAGCCACTCTCCGATCAATAAATGGTCAAAGGATATGAACAGACAATTTTCAGATGATGAAATTAAAACTGTTCTCCTCATATGAAAAGGTATTTCAAATCACTACTGATCAGAGAAATGCAAATTAATACAACTCTGAGATACCACTACACACCTGCCAGATTGGATAAGATGACAGGAAAAAATAATGAGGAATGTTAGAGGGGATGTGGGAAAACTGGGACACTGATACATTTTTGGTGGAACTGTGAATGGATCCAACCATTCTGGAGAGCAATTTGGAACTATGCTCAAAAAGTTATCAAACTGTGCATACCCTGTGACCTAGCAGTGTTTCCATTGGTCTTATACCCCAAAGAGATTTTAGTGGAAGGAAAGGGACACACATGTGCAAAAATGTTTGTAGTAGGCCTTTTTGGAGTGGCTAGAAACTGAAAGTTGAATAGATGCCCATCAATTGGAGAATTAATTATGGAATATGAATGTCATGTAATATTATTGTTCTGTAAGAAATGACCAACAAAATGATTTCAGAGAGGCCTGGAAAGATTTGCATGAACTGATGCTGAGCATAATCAGCAGAATCAGGAGATCATTGTACAAGGCAACAAAAAGACTTAAATGATGATCAATTCTGAAGGACACGGTTCTCTTCAATAATGAGATGTTTTAAAACAGTTGTGATGAAGAAAGTTATATACACCCATAGAAAGGCCTGTGGGATCTGAGACTGAACTACAATATAGCATTTCCACACTCTCTATTCATGTTTGCTTTCATTATGTTTTCCTTCTCAATTTTTTTTCGTGTACAGCAAGATAACTGTATATATATACTCATATTTGATGTGTCAAATATTTTAAAATAATTAACATATATTATACTTCCTGCTATCTATGGGAGGGGGTGCAGGGTAGGGGAGAAAATTGTAACAGAAAGCTTTGCAAGGGTCAATGTTGAAAAATTACCTATGCATATGTTTTGAAAATAAACAGCTTTTAAAAAAGCTTTAATAAGAAAATTAAAAAATAAGAAAATTGATATCCTTCATTTTCACTTGTGTCAGTTTGAAATCCTTAAAAGAATAAATCTATTAGCAGAAAAATGAAATCAAAAAGTCTCAAAAGTATGTATGTTTTCATGTACAGGTGTCACATGTACTTCTTCCCTCTGCTCTATAACCAGTTGCAATTTCCCTCCCTTTTCCCCCCACCCTGTATCTACCTCAGACCATAACCATGATTTTTTTTATTATCTAGTTGCTTAATAATAAAAAATTTCAAAAAAGGTAAGATTTTTCTCCACCTAGAAAATCACATCATTTTTTTAAGGTCATGGGCCATTGTATGTACATTATTTTTTCTTAACCTCTAACCTTGTTCTACATAGAGGTACATAAGTAATAGAATATCATAAATAGTAGAATGTAATGGTTTAAAAATGAATGTTACTTGTTGAAAATATTTGTCCTTTTTGGAAATGTTGTATGTCTTTGGAAATATAGCAAATAATAGGGGGTTATTATAAAAGAAAAACTGATGGGATTCAAAAGGAAAGATTTACTCAAATACTGTACTTTTCTCTGCTGAATCCATATCTACCACCTACAATGAAAAAGTATTTATTTTTTAAAATACCTGAAGTGATTTTACTCACTTTTGTCATATAGTTTTAAATCTTTTTCACATTTGTATCTATAATTTTTGATGTCACCATTTTGGTTCATTAGTCTGTAGAGTGTGTAGGCATTGTGAAAGGGAAGCAGTGATCACAACTAGAAACCATGGGTACTCAACAGATTTTTTTTAAATAATTGAATACTGATGTTATTATCTTATTTAAGTAGAATAATCAAGAATTCTTGTAACAATTTTTTGGCATAGCATTTGACAAAATATCTCGAAATAATTGTGTCTATATAACAGATAATGGCTTCATGATGATAAGTAGCTTTAGAAAATTTGAATAAGATTCAAATAATAGCAATATATGGTTGGGTATCAGCATGGAAGGAATTGTCTATTGAAGCAGCATTGACTCTGATTTGGATGAATGCAGAGATAATGTATTTAGCAAATTTTAGGTGATTTTGTTTTATTAGGGTAATAACTACTAATAGATAATAATAAATTATTAATTTATAATTATAAATTATAAAAATAAATAATAAAATAAATACTATTTTGGGTGACAAAATCAAAACACAGTAAGATATCTATAGTCTTTGATACTGATCCAAAGTGAATTATTTGCAATTTGATAAATGTAAAATATAGTATATGGATTAAAAATTTAACTACAAAAATTCATGAGAAGAGGGAATTGTAGAGCAGAGTTCATGGGAAAAATATCTAAGGATAGCAATCAAATTCAATCAAAAAAAATTTTAAGCACTTACTATACAATAAGCACTTTGATGAGCACTGGGAATACAGAGAAGGACAAAAAAGTATCTATTCTCAAAGAGGGTACTAGAGAAAAGAAAGGATAAATAAGTACAAACAAGGGCTTCCATTCTATTGAGGTAGACAATAAATATAATTGCATAAATGAATAATTACAAAATGAATGAATAATAAAATAATATAAACAATTGACATACAACACATATAAAAATTGTTAATATTTATTAAATTCTTCAAAGGATACAGTGCAATTTGCAAATATTTCATTTTAGCCTCATAACAAACTTAGAAGTTAAGTACTATTATTATCCCTAATGTACACCTGAAGAAAGTAAGGAAGAGGATAAATGATGTACCCAGAGTTATATAATGAACATCTGAGATCACATTTGAATTTAGTTCTTCCTGACTCTAGGCCTATTCTCTATCTAGGCAACTTCAACATTTAAAGAAAATAGATAGCATATATTCACAGAGTAAAAGTTTCCAGCATTGTGAGGAACTGAGTAAAGGTCTATGGGAGATAATCTTTAAGGAAGCTATGGAGATGAAAAATAAGTGTTATGGGAGAACATTTCAAGTTTGAGGGGTAGTCAATGCAAATGTATAGAAACATGGCATATGCAAGTGATAGCACAATGGCTGATATATGATTATACATGATGCACAGTGATAAGTGAAATGAAAAAGAAAAAAAAATGAAAAGGGTCAGATTGTGAAAGTTTTTGAATGGTAAACAGAACATTTCAAATTTAAACTGGAATAAAATATGAAGCTGCTGCAATTTATTGAGTAGAGAAAGAATGACCTTTAAAAACCCAAGTTAGGAAAATCACTTTGGCAGCTAAATGAATAATGGATATGAATGGATATTTTCAAATGTTAGTGTTTCAACTTATAGGAGACAGATGAGGTGAGAAAACTAAAGCTTGCAATATTTCAGGAGAAAATTATGAGGCCCTGCCCTGATAAGATCAGATGTGAAATAATTTCATTTCCGGGCCATGGATCAGTTCTGAGCCATGGTAATAGCAAGAATTTATATAATACTTTAAGGCTTACAAAGCACTTGGAAGGTAGAGACTTTTGTCATCAAATTGAGGTAGACAATAAGCAATTTATTTGGCCAGGATCACATAGCCAGTATCTGATGATATTAATCCTAGTCTTGCAGATTTCTGCTCTTCCTAGCTCTGCCTTTTTGAAAAAAAAAAAAAAAAACATTGAAAATCCAGATGATGATAATTTAGTATTAGCTCTTGAAAGCCTTCTTAAGTGCAAAACCCAATCCAGGAGCCACATCTTTCATGAACTCTGTTCCCTTTTTCATACAACTTTGGATTGAATTGTCCTTTTGTACTTATTTCATCCCCATCCCTGACACTCCATATACAGGACAACAATAAATTGTAAGTTCCTTTAGTGTAGGATCTGGATCATTTCTAAAGCTTTGTCTCTATCTCTCTCCCTCTTTGTCTCTCTCTGTCTTTGTCTCTGCCTGTATATTTCTCTCTGTTTTTTTTCTCCCTAAATCACTGGAACCAAGCAGATTTTCTTACACTAGATGTTTACTTAATAAATTTTTATTGCAAGAGAAATTATGAATTTGGGATGCAGAATAAGACATAATTTTTAATACAGCTAGTGTGGGAATTTGTTTTGCTTTAATATACATGTTTGTTGGCTTTTTTTCAAGATAAGGTTTGGAGGAAGAAAGAAAAGATATTTATCAGTTGAAAATATTTTTTAAAAATAATTATCAGTCACTTTTATAACATTACTCTGAATATTAATTTGCTCTATTTATTTCTGTAATAACTTTTGCTCGCCCTTTGATGGATTAGTCTAAGCACAATAAAGCTTAAAAATCTGTAGTATGGTTTGTAACCATCATTTAATTACTTAAGGAAATATAAAAATGTGAGCTATTTAATGTAAACCAAATGTAAACCATAGTAAGTTTCTTTTTTATTATTTGCATATAAACAAAAATTTTTAACATTTGTTTATAAAATGCTAAGTTCAAAGTTCCTCTTTCCCTCCCTGCCCTCCCCCTATATCAAACGGGAAGCAATTTAATGTAGATTATACTTGTACAATCATCAAAATATTATTATATTAGTCATGTTATAAAAAACACAGACATAAAAACACAAAATAAAAACAATAACAACAAAACAAGAATAGTAATGAAAATTTAAAAAGTAAAGTATGCTTCAAACTACATTCAGAGTCCATCAGTTCTTTCATTGGAAATGAGCAGCATTTTTCATCATACATTCTTAGGAATTGCCTTGGATCATTGCATTTTTGAGAGTAGCTAAGTCTTCTACATTTAATTATCTATATTACCTTTACTATGTGAAATGGTTATCATATAATAATGCTGTTATTATTCTCCTGGTTCTGCATTTTACTCTACATCAGTGTATATGAGTCTTTCAACATTTTTCTGAAAGCATACTGTTTATCATTCCTTACAGCACAGTAGTATCACATCATAATCAGTTATGACAACTTGTTTAGCCCTTCCCCAATTGATGGGCATCTTCTCAATTTCCAATTCCTTACCACTTTGAAAAAAAACTGCTTATAATATTTTACATATTTAGGTCCTTTTCTGTTTTTTGCTATTACTTGGTCAAAGCATGCACGAATTTATAGCCCTTTTGGCACACTTAAACATTGCTCTTAAGAATAGTTAGAGTAATCCACAACTCACCAAATGTGTATTAGTGTCCCAATTTAGAATGTGACATTCAACATCTGTGATTTGCCTTTTCTGTCATATTAGTCTAATAAATATAAAGTAATATTTCAGAGTTGTTTGAATTTGTATTTCTTAATCAATAATTATATAGACCCTACATGACTAAAGCTTTCGTTTCATCTTCAGAAAAGTACCTAATCATATCTTTTGACCATTTATCAATTGTGGAAGACATATAGTTATAAATTTGAATTAGTTCCCTACAAATTGATAAATAAGAACTTTATTAGAGAAACTTATTGTAAAATCTATTTCTCCCACCCCACCACACCCTACCAATGCCCTGGCTTCCCGGCTAAACTTGGTTGTATTAAGTTTGTTTGTGCAAAAACTTTTTAATTTAATATAATAAAAATTATCCATTTTATCCTGTAATTCTTTCATAAATATAATAGGTAAACTATTCCATACTCTTCAAACTTACTTTTTTATATTTGTGAAATGTAACAAATTATAGTGGTTAAAATAGAAATTTAGACAATGAATATTTTCTCTTATTGAACTTTATATGTGTAATTATGCCAGTAAAATATGTAAAAAATAAATAAAATAAGTATTTTAATGCAAAAAAGGAAACAGTAGCAAATTGATACTTTTAAATTCCATTACTGTATTTTTAAATTCCAGCTACCTATTGGTCTGTCACCATTATGAATTATAACTTTACTATTTCTGTTTTCAAGTCTTTTTTTATTAAAGCTTTTTATTTGCATAATATATGTAGGCATAGTTCCTCAGCACTGATCTTTACAAAGCTTCCCGTTACAAATTTTACCCCCTGTCCCCTCCCCTCCCCTAGATGGCAGGAAGTCCACTACATGTTAATAATGTTAAAATACTTGACAAGTTGTGCAAGAAAAATCCTATCTACAAGAAAAAAAATCAAACAAAGTAAACACAATGCAAGCAAATATCAATAGAGAGCGTGAAAATGTTATGTTGTGGTCCACATTTCATATACCTCTCTCTGGGTATATATGACTTTCTTCACCGAACAGTTGGAAGTAGTTTGAGGCATTTCTTTGTTGCAGAGATCCATGTCCATCAGAGTTGATCACCATATAATATTGTTCTTGCCGTGTATAATAATTTCTTGGTTCTCCTTCTTTCACTCAGCATCAGTTCATGAAAGTCTCTCCAGGTCTCTCTGAAATCATCCTGCTGGCCATTTCTTATAGAACAATAATATTCCATAACATTCATATGCCATAATTTATTCAGCCACTCTCCAATTGATGGGCATCCATTCAGTTTCCAGTTTCTAGCCACTACAAAAAGGGCAGTCACAAACATTCTTGCACATGTGGGTCCCTTTCCCTCCTCTAAGATCTCTTTGGGATATAACCCAATAGAAACACTGCTGGGTCAAAGGTTATGCACAGTTTGATAACTTTTTGAGCATCGCTCCAAATTGCTCTCCAGAATGGCTGGATCCGTTCACAGTTCCACCAACAATGTATTAGTGTCCCAGCTTTCCCACATACCCTCTAGCATTCATCATTATCTTTTCCTGTCATTTTAGCCAATCTGACAGGTATATAGTGGTACCCAAGAGTTGTCTTAATTTGCATTTCTCTGATCAATAGTTATTTGGAGCATCTTTTCATATGACTAGAAATTGTTTTAATTTCATCATCTGAAAATTGTCTGTTCATATCCCTTGACCATTTATCTATTGAAGAATGGCTTGAATTCTTATAAATATGAGACAATTCTCTATAAATTTTAGAAATGAGGCCTTTGACAGAGCCCTTAAATGTAAAGATGATTTCCCAGTTTGATGCTTCCCTCCTAAACTTGTCTGCATGAGTTTTGTTTGTACAGAAACTGTTTAACTTAATATAATCAAAATTATCTATCTGGTGTTCAATTAAGAGTCCCAGATCTTCTTTGGACATAAATTTATTCCATCTCCACAGGTCTGAGAGGTAAACTATACTATGGTCCTCTAATTTGTTTATAATATCACTCTTTATATCTAGATCATGAACCCCTTTAGATCTTATCTTGGTATGTGGTGTTAGGTGAGGGTCAAGCCCTAATTTCTTCCACACTAGTTTCCAATTTTCCCAGCAGTTTTTGTCGAATGGTACTTATCCCAAAAACTGGGGTCTTTGGTTTTATCAAACACTAAATTGTTAAAGTTATTGCCTAGATTGTCCTGATATCCTATGCTATGCCACTGATCGACTACTCTATTTCTCAGCCAGTACCAAATGTTGTTGATGACCACTGCTTTATAATATAGTTTTAGATCTGGAACAGCAAGGCCACCTTCATCTGCCTTTTTTTTCAATAATTCCCTTGAAATTCTTGATCTTTTGTTCTTCCAATTAACTTTGCTACTATTTTTTATAGATCTGTAAAATAATTTCTTGGGAGTTGGATTGGTATGGCACTAAATAAGTAGATTATTTTGGGTAGTATTGTCATTTTTATTATATTCGCTCGGCCTACTAATGAGCACTTAATGTTTTTCCAGTTGACTAGGTCTGATTTTATTTGTGTGGAAAGTGTTTTGTAGTTTCGTTCATATAGTTCCTGACTTTTCCTTGTCAGATAGATTCCCAAATATTTTATTTTATCATCTGTTATTTGGAATGGAATTTCTTTTTTGTATCTCTTGCTGCTGAATTTTGTTGTTAATATATAAAAATGCTGATGATTTATGTGGATTGATTTTGAATCCTGAAACTTTGCTACAGTTGTGAACTGTTTCTAGTAGTTTTTTAGTTGAGTCTCTAGGGTTCTCCAAGTATACCATCATGTCATCTGCAAAGAGTGATAATTTTGTTTCTTCATTACCTACTCTAATTCCTTTTATTTCTTTTTCTTCTCTTATTGCCAAAGCTAACATTTCTAATACAATATTAAATAGTAATGGTGACAGTGGGCAGTCTTGTTTCACTCCTGATCTTATTGGGAATGGTTCTAGTTTATCTCCATTACATAAGATGCTTGCTGATGGTTTTAAGTAGATGCTACTATTCATTTTAAGGAAAACCCCATTTATTCCTGTACTCTCTAGTGTTTTCAATAGGAAAGGGTATTGGATTTTGTCAAATGCTTTTTCTCCATCTATTGAGATAATCATATGGTTTTTGTTAGTTTGGTTATTAATATAATTGATTGTGCTAATAGTTTTCCTAATATTGAACAAGCCCTGCATTCCTAGTATAAATCCTAGTTGGTCATAGTGTACTATCCTGGGGATGACTTTCTGTAATCTCATTGCTAATATCTTATTTAAAATTTTTGCATCAATATTCATTAGGGAAATCAGTCTATAGTTTTCTTTCTCATGTTTTCACCCTACCTGGTTTAGCTATCAGCACCATATCAGTCTCATAGAAGGAATTTGGTAGTATACCTTCTATCCCTATTTTTTCAAATAGTTTGTATAGTATTGGAATTAATTGTTCTTTGAATGTTTGGTAGAATTCACATGTAAATCCATCTGGCCCTGGAGATTTTTTCTTAGGCAGTTGGTTAATAGCTTGTTCTATTTCTTTTTCTAATATGGGGCTATTTAAATAATTTATTTCCTCTTCTTTTAACCTGGGCAATCTATATTTTTGTAGATATTCCTCCATTTCATTTAGATTATCAAACTTACTGGCATAAAGTTGGGCAAAGTAACTCCTAATTATTACTCTAATTTCCTCTTCATTGGAGGAAAGTTCTCCCTTATCATTCGTGAGACTAAGAATTTGATTTTCCTCTTTCCTTTTTCTTATGAAATTAACTAAAGGCTTATCTATTTTGTTGGCTTTTTCATAGAACCAACTCTTAGTTTTATTTATTAATTCAATTTTAATAATCAGCCCAATTCGTTGATCTTTTTTTTCTCTATTTTTTGCAAGTAAGCATCTAGAGATACAAAGTTGCTGCCGTATCCCACAAATTTTTGTATGTTGTCTCATTATTGTCATTCTCCTGGATGAAATTATTGATTGTGTTTATGATTTGCTCTTTCACCCACTCATTTTTCAGGATTAGATTATTTAATTTCCAATTAACTTTTGGCTTAATTTTTTTATTTTTTATTTTATTATTTTTATTTTTTTTTTTTTGCTTTTTGCTGAGGCAATTGGGGTTAAGTGACTTGCCCAGGGTCACACAGCTAGGAAGTGTCTGAGACCAGATTTGAACTCAGGTCCTCCTGACTTCAGGGCTGGTGCTCTAACCACTGCGCCACCTAGCTGCCCCAACTTTTGGTTTATTTTCTCCTGGCCTTATATTGCATGTGATTTTTATTGCATTATGATCTGAAAAAGATGCATTTACTATTTCTGCCTTTCTGCATTTTATTTTGAGGTGTTTATGCCCTAATACATGGTCAATTTTTGTAAAAGTTCCATGGACCGTGGAGAAAAAAAATAAACTCCCTACTGTCTCCATTCAATTTTCTCCTAAGATCTATCATATCCTAAGATCTATCATAATTTTTCTAACAGTTGGTTTACCTCCCTACTTTCTTTCTTATTTATTTTTTGGTTTGATTTATCTAATTCTGAGAGAGCAAGGTTGAGATCCCCCATTAGTATAGTTTGGCTGTCTATTTCTTCTTGCATCTTTCTTAATTTCTCCCATAGGAATTTGGATGCTATTGCACTTGGTGTATGTATATTTAGTACTGTTATTGCTACATTATCTATGGTACCCTTTAATAAAATATAGTTTCCTTCCTTATCTCTTTTGATTAGATCTATCTTGGCTTTTACTTTATCTGAGATAAGGATTGCTACCTTTTTTT
>JAJPUD010025791.1:0-17185 GCA_023553655.1 Myrmecobius fasciatus
GAAGGGAGGGAGGAAGGAAGGGAGGGAGGAAGGAAGGGAGGGAGGAAGGAAGGGAAGGAGGAGGAGGAAGGAAAGAAGGAGGAAGGAAAGAAGGAGGGGGGAGGGAGGGAGGGAGGAAGGGAAGGAAGGGAGGGAGAGAGGGAAGGAAGGGAGGAAGAGAGGGAGGGAAGGAAGGGAGGGAGGAAGGAGGAAGGGAGGGAGGGAGGGAAGGAAGGGAGGGAGGGAGGGAGGGAGGGAGGGAAGAAAGGAAGGAAAGAAGGAATAAAAAAATAAAAGAATTATAAGTTTCAGTCTGTATTCAGATAATATCAGTTCTTTAACTAGAAGTGGATAGCAAATTTCATCATAAATCTTTTGGAATGGTCTTAGTCCATTATGATTCTGAGAACAGCTAAGTCATTTACAATTCATTAGACAATATTGCAGTTAAATATGTACAACCTTCTCCCTCTGCTCACTTCATTTTGCATTAGTTCATGTAAATCTTTCCAGATTTTTCTAAAGTCATCTTGTTTGTCATTTCTTAAAATAATATTCCATCAAAATCATATACTGTAACTTATTCATTCATTCCCCAATTGATGGGCATCCTCTGAATAGCCAATTCTTAGCTACCACCACACACACAAAAAAGCTTCTATATTTTTGTGCAAGCAGCACCTAACATTTTAGAAATGTTCTTTAAGAGAGGAACCCTTAATTTTCTTCCATTCAGGAAATATTATTTAACTATCATTTCTACATAAGGCATTATGATATATGTGTATAGTACACATAGATAAGGGTGGGACCTACAATTTTATTCCTATAGAGAATTCCTAAATCCCTCTATCAATGCTGATCATCACCTTCTCTGAAAGTTATACTCTCGGAGAATTTTCTAGAGCACTGAGGAGGCAATATTATCCAGAATAATAGAACCATCATGTCACAAAGTTTTCCTGGTTCTAATGCTGAATCTTTAACCCTGCACAATATTGCATTTTATAGGTCATATAAAGAAGGAAATTATGTCACATTAATAGGGCATATATTTTAAGATAAATCTAGGAAGGAAGTACAATGAAAATATGTAAGACCTGGAACTCAAACCTATATCTTCTGATGCTAAATCTTTCCATGAACCATATTCTCTTTTGTGCTTTTGTCATTTATTAGAAGAGTTGATATATACAAAAATAATTATTTAACAAGGTAAAATGGGAAACAGTAATAAGAAAAGTACAAAGAGCTGTTAGTTGAAAGGAAGGAGTTATCACTTTCAGCTGCAGGAGTCATTTGATCTGGATCTCAAAGAATGGGCCTTGAAAAACTGGACAGATGGAGCTAGTAGAAAGGGCATTCCAGATAGAAGGAACAGCATGAACAAAAATAGGGAGTTCAGAAAATTCTGGTTTGTTTCCAGAACAGCAAGTTAGATTTGCCTGGAAAGGATCAGCCAGTTTAATAAATCACTAACAGATCTTCTCACTGTTGATTATGGACCTTGGAGAAAATACAACTTGACAACTACTCCTGTTTTGAACTTCCTTATTTTTCTCTGTGACACCACAATCTATTAAGATACTTAGGATCATAACCTCAGCATTAAACTTAACTTCTCCCTTGCCTTTACTTCAGTTATCTAATTAGTTGCCAAATCTTGGCTCTACATTTCTCTGACTTCTTCTCATAGAGCCACAGTGAGAGTTCAGATTCCTGTCCTTTCACCTACACAATTGCAACACTCTCCTAATTGATCTCCTCATCTCAAGTCTTTCCCCTTTACAATCCATTAACCATCCAGATGCCAAAGTGATTTTTTAAAAACACAGGTCCATTTTTAACCAGCCATGTTAACTTCCTTGTCCAATACATTCTAGTGGCTCCCTATTACTTCTAAGTCCATTCTTCTCTTTAGCATTGAAAATCTTTTACAATCTGATTATAACCTACCTTTCCAGTCTTATTATACATTACTTTTTTTTTCACACAATGTATTATCTAGCCAAACTGGTTTTCTTACAGTTCCTTGCACCAAACTCTATCTATAGCAGCTATGCCATTGCATTGGCTAGGAAATGCCCCTCCTCCTCAATTCCAATTCTTAGAATCACTAGTTTTCCTCAAAGATCAGCTCAAATATCTTCTCCTATGACAAGCTCTTCCTGGTTTCCCTAGTTGCTAGTGCCTTCTTGCTGTTGTCATTTCAGTGGTGTCCAACTCTTCATGACCCCAATTGGAGTTTCTTTGCAAAAATACTGGAGTGGTTTGTCATTTTTCTTCTTCAACTCATTTTACAGATAAGGAACTGAGGCAAACTGAGGCAAACAGGATCACGCAGCTAACATAGGTCTGAAGTTAGATTTGAATCCAAGTCTTCCTGACTCCAACCTCTATCTACTGCTCTACTTAACAGCCCCATCTTTTTTCTCTCTCTCCTCCCAAATTACTTTCTATTTATTTTGAATGTATTCTGTATGTATGTGTTGCCTCCCCCAATAAAATATAAGTTTCATGAGGATAGGTATTATTTTATGTTTGTCTTTGTGTTCTGAGTTTCCAGCATAGTTCCTTGAACATAGTAGGGCCTTAATAAATGTTTATTGATTTGGTTCATAAATTGATCTTACTATATACAGATAGTTATGAGGAGATTAAAAATGTGTATCACACAAACACAAAATTCTTAATCTTGTAATTCATTTAGACTTGGAGAGGGGCAGCTAGGTGGTGCAGTGGATATAGCACCAGCCCTGAAGTCAGAAGGACCTGAGTTCAAATCTGACCTCAGACATGTAACACTTCCTGGCTGTGTGACCCTGGGCAAGTCACTTAACCCCAATTGCCTCAGCAAAAAATAATAATAATCATTTAGACTTGGAGTAAACCAACTTTTCATTTTTCTCTTAAATTTACAAAAAAATTAAAGACAAAAAACAAACACTTAAATAGAAATTTCTGAAAATTAATCACAAGTGGAACACAGATTACTACTCTTCCACATGATAGGAAAAGTTTTTCTTTAACTATGAAGATAAACAGCACCAGTGCAGAGAATAATGGGCTGGGTGGTATAATGGATAGCATACCCAGCCTGGGGGAAAGAAGATTCATCTTTTCAAGTTCAAATCTGACCTCAGATACTTACTAACTGTTTGACCCTGGGCAAGTCATATAACCCTGTTTGCCTCAGTTTCCTCTTCTGAAATGGCATAATATTCCAGTAGCTTTGCCAAGAAAACTCCAAATGGAGTCACAAAGAGTCAGACATTACTTTCATGTCAGACATTATTCTATGATATCATTGGTCTTCTTTAAAAACAAAGAACAAACAACAATTGAAAAATATACATAGAGTAGGAGACAGACAGACAGATTGGGCACCTTCTGGAAATGTCCTAAAATACTCATGTATAATTCCAGCATGATTTTGGATTATAAAAATTCAAATTCAGATTGATAACCCTTGGAAACTACAATATTCTAATTTCTAAATGAAAGGTAAAATTATGTTCCAATTAAATAAAACTCAATTCAGCAAAAATGAGTTAAACATTTACTATATGTAGAACACCATCCTAGGGCTTAGAAAGACAAAAAATTTAGGTCTTTGCTTGCATGGAATTTATAATCCCTAGTAGGAAGATGTGGCAGATAGAAAAGTAACTATGAAGCAAAATAATACATGTTAAGAGCATAAGAGATGTGTATGAAAACTAATATGTCAAATGGTCAAAGGATATGAACAGACAATTTTCAGAAGAAGAAATTAAAGTCATTTCTACTCATATGAAAAAAAATGCTCTAAATCACTATTGATTAGAGAAATGCAAAGATAACTCTGAAGTACCACTTCACACCTCTCAGGCTGGCTAAGATGACAGGAGAAGATAATGATAAATGTTGGAGAGGACGTGGGAAAAATGGGATACTTATTAGTTGGTGATAATCACATTGTTGGTGGAATTGTGAACTGATCTAGCCATTCTGGAGAGCAATTTGGAACTATGCCTAAAAGACTATCAATCTGTGCATACCCTTTGATCCAACAATGTCTCTACTAGGTTTGTATCCCAAAAAGATCAGAAAAAAGGGAAAAGAACTCATATGTGCAAAAATGTTTGTAACAGTCCTTTTTGTAATGGCAAGGAACTGGAAACTGAGTGGATGCCCATAGTTGTGGAATGGCTGTTATGTTAAGTTATGGTATATGGATATAATACAATATTATTGTTCTATAAGAAATTATCAGAAAGCTGATTTCAGAAAAGACTGGAGAGATTTGCATGAACTGATGCTTAGTGAAGTGATTAGAATTAAGAGAACATTGTACACAGCAACAAGATTATGTGATGATCAACTCTAATAGACATGGTTCTTTTCAACAATGAGGTGATCCCAAGTCAATAGACTTGGGATGGAGAGAGCCATTGAATATGGATCACAGCATAATATTTTCATCTTTTTTTTGATGTTGCTTACTTTTTTTCTTTCTCATTTTTCCCTTTTTAATCTGATTTTTCTTGTGTAGCAAGATATGTATAGAAGTGTATATATTTAACCTATATTAAATTGCTTGCTGTCTTGGGAAGAGGATAGGTAAGAGAGGGAGGGAGAAAAATTTGGAATACAAAGTCTAACAAAAATGAATGCTGAAAACTATTTTTACATGTATTTAGAAAAATAAAATATCAATGGGGGTGGAGATTAGTAGTTCTCAAACTGAAGACTGAATTTTTAAAAAATATTTTGATAACTATATTTCATTATAATTTTATTGTATTTTATTTCATGCATTTAAAAAGACTATTCTGAGAAAGGATCACTAGATTTTCAAAAGGGTCCATAACAGAATAAAAAGTTAAAAAACTTTGTTCACAAAATATGTACAACAAATTCAGGGAAGATGGGCTAAAAACCAAGAAAATTGAAGGAAACAGCTTGACCAATGGGACAAAACCAGAAAGTACAAGGTAAATTTAGGAAATTAATAATACAGGTTAAATGGAATATAGAATAAATGGAAGGAAACATTATTTTTAAAAATTGGCATTTGGGATTGGTATGAAAGTGGTGGTGTGCTTTAGATTATTTGATGGTTGCTAATTCTCATTACTGTATTTCCAATTTTTTTAGTCAATCATTTCCTATTGCACAAAATTTGAAGACAAGTTAATAATCAATGATAATATAATAATTTAATAATAAATGAAAGTGAAAACTAAGAATGATTTGTTAAGTACCTCTTCTTCCACAAGGAAATCCTTCAAATACAAAAACAGCACCCAGAGAGAGGGATATGAAATGTGGACCACAACATAACATTTTCATGCTCTCTATTGATGTTTGCTTGCATTGTGTTTCCTTTCTCAAATTTTTTTCTTATAGACACGATTTTTCTTGCACAGAAAGATAAATGTGGAAATATGCATACATATATTCAATTTGTCAAGTATTTTAACATAATTAACATGTAGTGGACTTCCTGCCATCTAGGGGAGGAGTGTAGACTAGGGGGGAAAATTTGTAACAGAAAGCTTTGTAAGAGTTATTGTTGAAGAATTACCCATACATATGTTTTGCAATTAAAAAGCTTTAATAAAAAAAAATAAAGTAAGG
This sequence comes from Myrmecobius fasciatus, assembly GCA_023553655.1. Classification (NCBI taxonomy): domain Eukaryota; kingdom Metazoa; phylum Chordata; class Mammalia; order Dasyuromorphia; family Myrmecobiidae; genus Myrmecobius; species Myrmecobius fasciatus. Next base: position 5,602 of record JAJPUD010025791.1, read on the forward strand.
TTGCTAAAAAAATAAAATTAAATTAAAAAAAACAAATACAAAAACAGTATCATTGCCGTTGAGTCTATACTTCAGGCTAAATATTTGATTCCTTCATTCTGAAATGTGGCACCTAGAATTGGACACAATCAATACTTCAGAAATGATCTGACCAATAAAAAACGCATCAAGATATATTAGAGCCCACATTCAAGAAATCATGCCTCTCTTTTTATAACTGTGGATTGCATTTGCTTTTTTTGTCCACCATGTTCCACTATTAGCTTATATTGAACAGGCAAGTCATCTAAATTCATTAGTGTGTTTCCCTCCACAGGAACTGTTATTTTCCCCATCTTTTATTTGCAAAGTTGATTATTTGAAACAAATATAAAATTTTAAGTTTATTCCTATTAAATTTCATCTTACTCGATTCAGCCTATTGCTCTAGCTCATCAAGATAATTTCACTCTGACTTTTTAATTCATCATGTTAACGATCCCTCTTGGTTCCATGTTATCTACAAATCTGATGAGCATGCAATCTATGCTTTTCATTCAAGGCACTGAGAACCAATATAAACTACTCAAGATGAAGGACATTCCTGACTCATTCCACTAGAAATCTCTCTCCAAGTGAACATCACACCATTAGCTATTCTTTAGGTACATTTATTCCACCAGTTCCTGAGGCCATCTACTGTGATCAAAGCTATATTTCTCCATCTGATGCACAAGGGTTGCATAAGAAACACTGTCAAATGCTTTGCTGTATGTTAATTATCCAGAATGGAAATTTTAAATCACTGGGAGAAGCTAGATGCTCAAATGCTATCTCCTCATTCGTGGAAGTTAGGAAAACAGCAGGGGATGGCGGTTGAGGGGGAAGAGAAGATGACTTCATGTCTTCAGGTCATCAACTTCAAGGTGTCCAATAGGCAGTTATAGATGAAAACATGAGAAGTTAGGGTTACATAAATAGATCTGAGAATAATCAGCACAGGAATAATTATTTAATCCAATCAGCAAATGACAGCAAACAGGGGTAGACCAGCCCTCAAGTAATGATTCTATTATGTGCTGTTTACACAGAAGATAGAAGTTCTAAAGCACAGGGTTTATATCTAAGGAAAAAAAGACAATCTTTTCCTCCAATATGAATGTTTTCTTATCTTTCCTCTTATCATTCAGTTATCAACTCCATCTATCCATAATTCTGTCCTGCCTACCATCAGGCACTTCCCCTGCCCTACCAGTTTCCCTTCCTCCTTGCTATGAAAAATATAACTACTTGTCAGTGGTCCTTTAAATTTTCCGAACCAGGGCAAATTTCCTGCCTTAGGACAAAGCCCCCCCTCTCCCCACTCTAGGTATGATTCTATCATCTTTATTTCTTTATCCAGGTTATTCTCATTGCTCAGAATGAGGTCTACATGCTGAGGCCTCTGCTTTTTGAGAAATGAAGTGGCTATTAAGTGAACAATGTCAAATGCTTCAGAAAAGGCAGAAGATGAGAACTTAAAAAAAAAAAAAGACCATTAAATTTGGTCACTAAAAGGTCACCAATTTGATGACCTCTGAGCGAGAAGTTTCCAAGAAGTCATAAGAATACAAGTCATATTGCAAAAGAAAAGCAGAGAATGGATGGTAAGAAAATGAAGGCTATTTTTTCAAGATATGCACTACTTTTTCAAAGCATGTATGTCATAAAGAAGATTGGGAAATACTCTCATTTGCTTACTAAAGACAAAAAGTGAATTTATATATTTTAGGAAAACTGAAACAAAATTTATTTATAAATAGGTTTCCAGGTGAACCTAAAGACCTGAATTTGAATCCTGTCACAGACATTTCTTTGCTGTGTGACTCTGGGCAAATCACTTAACATCTCTCAGCCTCAGTTTCCCTACATGTCAAATGAGGATAATAATAGCATCTGCTTTCAATATTATTATTAGAAGCAAAAGAAATAATATGTGTAAACCATTTTATAAACCTCGAAGGCTTAGCAAATATTAGATATCATTATTATTATTACTCCATGAGTATTTTGAGCTTTTACTTCATTCCAAATGTTTTTTTCTCCAAAATAATGCATTCTGATTTCTGATCTTTTAAGAGTCAAATAGTCTTTCCCCATTTCCATATTTTAAAATTTATCCATTTTTCTCATATCAGTATTAATCGATGGAAAGTAGCCTGGTCCATCCATTGAAATGGAACTAGACATATTGCTGTGATGAAATTCCAACCTCTAAATGTATTTCATTATAAACTAGAATTTTCAAACCTCAAGAATACATAAAATCTACCCTCCAACTTAACTTTACCCATTCAAAAAAGAAAATTGTTTTCCATTTTCTTAAAAAGCTTTGAAAAGAAATTGATTTCTCTATATACTATGATGATATCCTCTGGCCTCTCCTGATCAGGAGTGTGCTAGTAAATGTCTAACAACTGCCTCATCTTCATTAATCACATTTTCTCCATCACTTTTTAAAAACTAGACAATCAACAAAATGATTATTCCAGTTTTGATATGAGGTATTTTCCCCATTTCCAAAGTCTAAATGCTCACCTGAAAATTTGACAATCAGCTCTCCAGGAATGCCTCAGGCTGGCTCCAGTACACCCTACTTAGACAAACAAAATACCCTGGATGTCACATGCCTCTCCTTTCTTGAACTATAACACTGAAATATTTGCATGTTCATTGTTCTGGTAATTATTACAGAGAAAGAATCAAGTTGGGTTTTTTAGTTATGAAGGTGAACTCAGTTTGGGTTACCAATTTAATCATTTCTGTCAGAGAAAGGCAGAAGATGGTCTGCCTTCTCAGAGGAGAAATATTACTCAGTTAACAATGTTTATAGTCATTCTGACAAGCTGTGGGTTTTTTTTTTTTTTAATGCTGAACTTCAAAAGGGGGAAATGATAAACAGATTAAACCACAGCACATTGTTGATTCACACTTCCTCCAGTCCTAAGTCCTCCTCTAATAGAGATTTTGAGCAGATTCTGTGCTCCTTCAGTTTTGCAGCTAGAATCAATTTGGCAGAGCCATACAAAGTGTGAGAAACTAATAAGCTTGGTTCAGTTTTTGCGTCATTGTGTCCATTTTTTCCAAGAAATTTCACACCTTGATATAAATGATAGGCTATAGCAAAGAGAAACTTAATGTTAATTAACATTTCCAAGGATGGTGGATATGTGCAAATGTAGCTTCAGTCCTAGGTAAATTTGATGAGCTCTGAAATACAAATGAGTATAGCTTACTAGGAGGATGAGAGGCATACCTCCATGGAAAGTAAACCCCTAATTTAATGTATCTTGGAACTTGACAGGCAGATTCAACAACATTGGAGATGCTGTTGATGTTTCATGATACAATAAAGGGAATAACAATCAGGTTAATGATTGCAAGCATGAATTATAATGATCTATTAAATGATGCAGTAACATCCCACTATAATACAATGTCCTAAAACCCTGTTTCCACAATAATCTAACCAGAAGAGAGAAATTTCTGGGGTAAAGGAAGAGATAAATATTCAGACTGTCTTGTTTGATGTGAAATAATTCATATGCATCTGCATCTGATAAAATATGTAAGCAATTTAACAGGAACATTTTGTGCTTTAGCAATTCATTTAACCATTTCCTCCAGGGGGCAAATAGTATATTCTCATCCAGATGTGTGGGGAGTTGAATGAATAAATCTGCAAACATCAAGAAAAGAGTCTAACCCCAAGAGTGACTTAAATCAATAAAACTAAGATCGTTCAGACTAAAGGAAGTTGACCATAAGCTTTTCTCATAGTCAAAATAAAGGATCTGAAAGTATGGTCCTGCTACTATGACCTGTTACTATAGTGAGAGGGAAAACACTGTAGCAGAACAGAGGAGGTCTGAGCATTTGAGTCTCTTTCATCAAAAAACTTCATATGCTGTCAGAATATTTATTTTATTTAGAATCTTTCTGGGACAAATGCAGCATTCCCACTGTGTCTATTCTACTGAAGCAAGAGGTTGAAGAAATACCTTCTTTCTCTATTTTAACATGCTTTGGCTGAAAAGGGCCACACCAAAATACATTTTGGCTATTTCAAAGTATCTTTTGGTTTACAGAAGCTCAAAAACATTCCCTAGACATATCCCTGCCTGCCACTGTACTGCATATTATTCTGGCTTCAAACACAACAGAGGATGAAATGTTTATGCTTCATATGAGCAACTGGAATCCCAAAAAGTGCCTTACAAATAAAAGATGTGATTGAATACAAATGAATCACCTCTACTTCTTTCTCATAATGTTATTTCACTCATTCTTTGTAATAGGGGCAACCAAATACTTTAAAGTATATTTTAAATATACCATCCTCATCTAAATACTGTATTTCAGTAGGAATATTTTCACTGACTGAGAAATTAGGTATCATCTCCCATAAAGCTGTATGGGTCATATTTCACATGTTTATGTAGTGATTTAATGTTTACAAAACCACTGTCAGGACTTGACAGGTACCATAGCTATAAAAAATAACCTACCTGAAATAGGGAAGCAAAGGGGATGTTTCAAATGGTATGTGCAAGTACAAGTGAGAGGTGAGAACAGAATTATAATAAAAGTGATATATATATATGTATATATATACATACACATACATATATACATATATATATAATTTGTATTAATATACTGAGTTACTACATATTAATAAATATATAATATAAATATTATATATATAATAGAATAAAAGTAAGATCAGTGGCTAGAGTTACAAGTCCTAACACAAAGGGTCAGATTCATTGAACTAGATCTTTAAAAAAGGGTTTGTCAGTCCTATTTTCTACTACCTACACTGAGCCAATGAGATCAACGATGATTGTCTTTTATTACTTTTCTACTCAGCACATAAGATGTTTTTAATAGAATTAGAGCAACTTGTAATTTTGGAGCAAAAAGGGGCATTTAAATATTTTAAAAGTCACCAAGTCTAATATTATAGATAGGGACTAGCAATAAGTACTAGACCTGGCATTAGTACAGGGAACCCCCAGATATGGAAACTCCTGCTACCAGTGCAGGTCAATATTTTCTCTGCAATGGTGTTAGGTAGCTGTCTAGGTCATAAGAAGTTATTTAACAGATCTTCTGAGGGTCATACAATGACCTATGTATCAAAGCTAGAGCTTCCTGGCTCTGAAGGTAGCTTGCTTTCTACAATACCAGAGTGTGTCTCTTACTTTTTATAGGTAAATAAAGTAAGGTTTAGAGAATTCTGTGATTTACTCAAGATATTGGAAAGCCTGGGACTAACTTCCACTAAAACATGAATCCATTGTAATTCAAAATATTTTATGTATATTAATGCTTAGCCTAGATCAAAATTGTAAAGTCACAGAATATAGTAGATTGAAGAAATAAATGAATGAATTAGAGATGATGGTCTAGCTATTATAAGGTCTTTGTTATAGAGAAATTTTTTTAAAGAATGTAATAGAGATTTTTTTGAACAAATGGGAAAGAGGTATAAAAGAAAAGGTGAATTATTTTTCCTAGAGTGAGTATATGTTTTATGTAATAATATCATTTTATTGCATTTGTAAATAATTTCAGGAAGTAGAAATAAAGTGAGTGTACTGGCATCCAAAAGAAAAATCAATAATAACACACTTTAACCAGAAATGAAAAAACAAATAAATAAATAAATGGTTGGAAATAAACCAATGGAGGACTATGTTGGAAATGAATGTGGAAGGCAAAGAGATACAAGGAGCAGAATGGTGGGGAAATGAAGCCATCAAAGAAAACAAATCATAGATTGGATTTTCAAAATAACTGACAGAGAAGCAGAAAAAGATACTATGAAAAACTACTCTTTCTGCTATATTATTATATCCCCTTTATTATTCATTCCAGAGGAAGATCTTGTGGTAACAGTTTTTTAATACTCTCCTTACCCAGGGGAAACAAAGCAATTCTTTGATTCCTTTGGTAACCTTGACTGTTATTTCAACTCACAGAAGTTTTTAAAGTTCAATGACTTATGCTTGTGACTACCTTTTTTAAAAAATCACATGAAGTTTCTGATCCTCATTGCTAGGTAGCAATGGTGCCCTAGGGGAAAAAAAATCATCCCTCAAATTTTAATTATGACTTCATGAAGAAATAAATGCTATTTAATGCTTTTGAAAAATCATTCTACTTGTCCATTCCATATACTCAACAAGGAGGCAATCTGATATGGAGAAAACATTGCATTTAGAATCTTAAGATTCTCAATTCAAATCCAGAATTTGCTACTAATCAGCTGTGTAACTATGAACAAACCTTTTCCCCTTGGAATGTCTTGGTTTCCTCCACGGCAGACTAAGGGTATTTGACTAGATAATCTCTAAGATACCTTCCAGCTATAAATCTATGATTTTGTATACCATAAATGCATAGTGTCTATCTCTTTTTTTTTAATCATGGACTTTTAAAATAATTTTTAAATTGTCTTTTCTGGATCTATTTTCCAGGTTGGCTTTTTCATTCTTTTTAGTTTGATTGATTCTTGTTGTCTTATAAAGTCGTTAGCTTCCATTTGTCCTATTCTAGTTATTAATATGTGATTTTCTTCAGTTAGCTTTTATATATCTTTTGCCATTCAGTCAATTCTACTGTTTAAGGAGTTGTTTTCTTCAGACAATTTTTTTCTTTCCTTTTCCAAGCTATTGACTCTCTTGTGCATACCTCTCATTTCCTTTCTCATTTTTTCTTCTACCTCTCTTATTTACCTTTTAAAGTCTTTTATGAGCATTTCCAAGAAGCCACTTTGTACTTGAATCCAACTCATATCACTCTTTGAGATTTTCTCTGTGGACATTGTATCCTCCTCTGAGTTTGCGTTTTAGTCTGTCCTGTCACCATAGTAGCTTTCTATGGTCAAGGTTCTTTTGTGTTTCTTGCTCATTTTCTTTCTTTTTCTTTTGGTATTTCCTCTTTTTTTTTTTTTTTCCTTTTATGGTTGAGCTCTGCTCCTGGGATAAAAGGGGCATTGTCCCAAGCTTCCTGTGCAGCTCTGTGCTTTGGTTTTGAACACAGGGCCCCTTGTGTTTGTAGAGAGTAGTTTTGCCTGCTCTTTTCAGGAAATACACTGGTTTTTCAGAGTTTGCCTTCTGAGCTGGGACTGAAAGCTGCCCCACTGATTTGCTCCTTTACTGAGCCAAGACTGAAGGTCTTAGTTGTTGATTTGGTGTGATGAATATCCTCTCACTGGATTTCCCAGACTTTGTCTGAACTGGACTGGACACCCTTTTCACCCCAGTGAGACTGACCTTTCTTGAAATTTTTTCAATCTGTTTTGAGTTGAGAGTTGTTTCATTCTCTCAGACTCTGTTCAGAGGCTCAGTTTCATATGGTTTTTGAGGGAAACTGGGAGAGCTCCAGCAGCTTCCTGACTTTACTCTGCCATCTTGGCTCTACCTCGGAACTAGAATAAGGTCAACCTCAACTAGAAACAGAATCACTAAATCATACATAAGGACCCCTACTGGCTCCAGAATGACTTAGAAAATACATATTAATATTATCCATGTTCTGTTAAATTTTTATTTATTTTGATAGCTATTTTCTAATTTTATTTTATTTTGGTTAGGGCTGTACTTGCAAGCTAAGTATTTGACATCCTTGACATAAACTTACTCTGGCTACAAAGAATTGTTATTTGCCTTTTTTTCTTCCTTCTATATTCCAAAATAATTCAACTCACAGAAAAGGTTTCAAATAAAGGACTTCATAAACACAATCATAAGAATCTCTCTCAAATTTGTATAAAGGGCTCCAAATCTGTTTGATTTTTGACTATGAAACAGTAATATAAAGTAACCCAAGCAACTTGAGCTTCTCATAAGATTAGAAAGGGATTTATTGGTTAACAGAACTCTAAGTGTAAAAACAGAAAGGAGAAATGGTTCCCATTGTCTTATAAATTTTCAAGGACTAGATGTACAAGAATAAGTGTGGCTGAAGATCTAAATAAATGAGATTGGTTAGGGTGGGGATTTGGGTGAGGTTCAAATTTAGAGAAAATGCAGTGATACTGTGATAAGAAGTGTAATTAGGCCTAGGGTTGGACCTAACTTCAAATTCAGCCTCAGATCCTTACTATCTGTATGACAATGGGCATAAATGCCTAATTTCCTTAACTTTAGAATGAAGATTATAATCATACCAATCTCACAAAGTTGTGAGAATCAAGTGATAATATGTGTGGAAAGTGCCTAGCACATAGTAGACATTATATAAATGCCTGTTTCCTCCTCCTTTTCTTCCCCAGGAATATATAGCAGACCACCCATTATTTAATTGGATAATGAATTCTTTTTTTTTTTTCTTTTTGCTAAGGCAATTGGGGTTAAGTGACTTGCCCAGGGTCACACAGCTAGGAAGTGTCTGAGACCAGATTTGAACTGAGGTCCTCCTGACTTCAGGGCTGGTGCTCTATCCACTGCGCCACCTAGCTGCCCTGGATAATGAATTCTTGATTGAGTAGTGATAGGAATATGTACCATAGTTACTTTTCAGTTAAGAATAACAGTTCGTTCATTTAAAGATGGAAGAAGCAAAAAGGGAAATTGCCATTCTATATATGAATCAAATTATTCAGTTCTAATAGTCTACCAAAAGAGAAGTCACAGGAAACTTTGGGGACCAAATCATCTTAGAGTAAGAGGATATGATAGGTATAGTCTGAACTGAAAGAATTCAGAGAAAAAATAGATCAAATTATGGCTGACATCTATGTAGCACCTAAGGCTCTGAGTACTTTGCATATACTGTTCATTTAATGCTCAGAATAACCCTGGGAGGTATCCTATATATTATTGTTGCTATTACACAAAGAGGTTAAATGATCTGACTATAGCCACACAACTGATAAAAAATGCTAGAGGCAAGATTCAAGGGTACATCTTACATTTAAGGGTAACTTCTACTCTAGCCTTATAAGAGAAATACAGTTCAAGTGGACAGAATGCTTATTTAACTCCAATGACACAATATATGTGATTCCAGCAAGAAAAGGAACAAAAAAAAAAAAACATTCTAAAAGATAGCTATAAATGAAATGGAATTCATGGATCAATTCAAATTTAAATAAATATATATGTATTCAAAAACACATTAATTACATATGTTAATTAATATAAATATATGCTAAATGTTTAAATTTAAATGATTATAGCAGTGGCAAAATTTTCTAAGAATAACATTTTTTTCTGTCAATAATATTTTATTTTTCCAAATACACACAGTTTTCAGTGTTCACCTTTACAAAAACTTGTGTTCCAAATTTTCCTCCCTTTCTCCTCCCCTTCTCCTAAACAATAAACAATCCTATATAAGTTAAACATGTATAATCTAAGAATAATATTAAGGGCACTATAATTCATAATAAGTTGAAGCTATAATAAATGGCAAGGATGAGAGAAAGGACCTTTTTCTTTTAAGCTATCTTGGGAAACAAGAAGAGCAAAGAAGATCCAGCCAGCTGCCTGGAGGCATTTGCCATGAAGATAATGATGATGATGATGATGATGATGATGATGATGACGACAATGACAGACAATGAAGAAAGAAGACAAAGTTCTTAAAATTTGACTTTTTCCCCCATCAAAGAGAATTATCTTCAGACTAGGGAATATGAAACAAAATATTTAACAGGAAATTAACATGCAAGTTAAATTAAGATATATAAAGGTGGTTGCCCTCAATGAGTTCAAATCACCAGGTATAGATAAACTATGTCCTGAAATTAAAAAAAAAAAAAAAAAAAACAAGTTATTTGAGATTACTGAGCCATTGTCACTGATCTTTGAAAAATTATGAAGAACAGGAAAGGTGCCACTTTACTTTAAAGATAGGCATGTCCCAGTTTTCAAAAAGTGGAAGAGGGAACATCCTTCAGGCTTCAGAACAGTGAATTTGACTTTCATTCCTGGCAAAATTCTAGAGTATATTATCAAAGGAATGGTTTGTGGGAATTTAGAAACAGAAACCAGCATGGCATCAGTAAGAACAAATTGTGCCCTCATTTTTTTTTTGGGGGGGGGGAATAAAATTATCAGATGGTAAATCAGGATAATACTATATAGTGTGTCCCAAAAGTCTTAGTGTGGTTTTGTCTTAATAAATTTAGCTGCATAAAATCTATAAACTCACAAAAAGCAACAGTTCCCATTTTTATATTTCCTAATAAATTTAAACAAAACCACCATCTTTTCTTAAACATTTCAACAGCCAATTTTTAAATTTTGTAAAGATTTTATCTGCTGTTGTTCAGTTATTGAAATGATTTTATTGTAATCATAGCCTTAAGGTCATCCAAAAAAAAAAAAAGATTCTGATGCATGTATAATGGCATATATTAAAGAAAATAAAAGTAAACAGAATATAACACTAAACACAAATAAGAAATATTGTGTGGAAATGCTAAGAAGTTGACCCAGAAAAAGAAACTAATTCTACAAATGGAGCCTCAAGAGGAAAAACATTGGCTTGGCTACCAGGTCTAAAAGGATATGTGGAAGAAATAAAGAAAGAAAGGAAAAGAAAACTGAAATAAAAGTACCGAGAGAGAGAGAGAGAGAGAGAGAGAGAGAGAGGGAGAGAGAGAGAGAGAGAGGGAGAGAAGAAGAAGAAGAAGAAGAAGAAGAAGAAGAATTGAAAGAAGAGTAAATTAATTAGGGGAAAAGATACAAAACCTTACCCTGAAAATTAGTGTGGGATAATAGAACAGTGATTCCAGGAGTTAAGTCATATTACAACAAAATCAATAAACCATTACCAAAAAAAAAAAAAAAAAAAAATAAAACTACTATTATAAAAAAAAAAAAACCTCGTTGGAAAGCAAGTCAAAGAAAGATTATTTAAGAATCATCGTACACAGGGTAGAGCCAAGATGGCAGAGAGAAGCTAAGAAGTAGTTTGAGCTCTCCACAATTTCCCTCAGAAACAACTTGAAATTGGACCTCTGAACAAATTCTGTAGCAACAGAGAGAGAATCTACAGACAGAATGAATGAAACATTTTTCCAACTTAAGGTAGCTTGGAAGACCTTCAAGTGAAAGGCAAATGCAGCCCAGCCCAGACAGTGTCCAAGAAGCCAGGCAAAGGGTCTTAGCCAGAGCACAAATCAGCAACTGCAACCTCAGGTCCTAGCTCAATAGAATAGCAGCAAAACAGACCATTGAAGCAGCCTTTAGTCCCAGTAGGAGAAGGCAAATCGCCAGCCCTATAAATAAGGCAACAACAGGTCAGACTACTTGGACTACCCTAGTACTATGAACAAGTCATCAAACAGCAGAGATGTGCTCAAAGCCAAAGCTCCAAGAGACCCAAGATTCAAGCACCCCAAAGTTCAAAGTCATACATGAAGCTTGGGATAATGTCCCTGTGCACCAAGAGTTGAGCTCAACTTTAAAAGCCATGAAATATGCAAAACAAAAAAGGAAGGGAAGGGAAGGAAGGAAGGAGGGAAGGAAGAAGGAAGGAAGGAAGGAGGGAAGGAAGGAAGGAGGGAAGGAAGGAAGGAAGGAGGGAAGGAAGGAGGGAAGGAAGG
>JAJPUD010025792.1:0-17185 GCA_023553655.1 Myrmecobius fasciatus
ACACACACGCGGGCACACAGACACGCGCAGACACACGCACACACACATGCATGTGTGCACTGCACATCCCGAATCACACATGTGTGTACACACACATGCACAAGACACACGTGCACAACGAGGCACATGCACAAACACAGACACGTGTACAGACACGCTCGTGTGCACCCCCGGGCACACAGACATGCACGCAGTGTGCACACACAGACACACCCACAAACCCAGAGACCCCCACCCACAAACAGTCCCCTTCCTCCTCTGCCCAGGACCCCTCGGCCCGTCCCTGACCCTAAAATCCACTCATTTCCACCTGGGAACCAGAAGAGACCCGAGACAGGATCAGAAGGACATAAAGGGAGGCCCAGAGGGAGGCCGGCTCAGAGCCGAATCATGGCTGATGGGGAGTTGGCACTTGGGGGACACTGAATCAGTGATGGGGCCTCCTTAGCTGGGCTGCGGGAGCGGGGTGGGGGCGTCCCCAAATCGCAGGCCTGGGACCAGGTCCCATGAACTACTTCATCCTCTGCCCCCTATTTGGCAGATGGGGAAACGGAAGTCCAGAAAGGGAAGTGAGATTTCTGAGCCTTTGACTCAGAACCTTAGCGCCCAACGAGTCCCACTCGTGACGAGGGGAGCCCCGGAGGAGGAAGGGCCCAGCACCTCGCAAAGCTCCGCAGAGCCCTAGATCCTGCTGCCCAGCCTAGCTAAAACCTGAATGGGAGCAGACCAGGGCGGGGTTTCAGCCGGCGGGGGGGGGGGGCGCAGGGCTCCATGGGCCCGTAATGAGAAGCCTGCTGGAGCAGCGACCGGGGTACCTAAGTTACTCAATGGCAGCTGGGAGAGGACAGCAGGGAGGTGGGTGGTATGGGGCTTCCAGGATGCTCTGTGAGACCAGCCTACCTCTGGCTGCTGGGAACCAGGATTCTGGAGATGGCCACTGGAGGGCAGCAGAAAGACGAAAGACTTTCGAGCGCTCCTCCCCCCAAACACACAAGGAGACCCCCTCCCCTGTTAATTCCCTTTACTCCCCCTACCTACGAGGTCCTCGTTGTACGGGGCTCTCAATTAGTGAAGACTTTGTCACCATAGCCTCTCTGAAGTGGAGGGCTGGGAGAATCTTGAAAGGTTCTTGAAGCCGGGAGAGCCCAAGTCTTAAACTCAAAACATAGATGGAAGGGTTCCCAGGAGATAGAACCACAGCAAACCAGGGGTAGGAGAACCCTCTGAATTTGGAAGGGCCTTAGAACAGGGAATGTCAGAGCTGAGGGGGGGCCTTAGAACAGGGGATATCAGAATTGGGGGGCCTTTTAAAACAGGGGTTGTTAGAGACAAAAAAGTTCTTAGAACAGGGAATGTCAGGATGGGGGGGCTTAGAATAGGGAGGGTCAGGTAGGAGCGTCCTTAGAACTGGGAAGGAGCCCAAGAACTATCTAATCCAAGTCACTTCTTTTACAGAAGAGGAAACTAAGGCTCGGTGAGGGAAGTGGAAGTCCTTCATCTCAATGTGTCAGGGGCATAGTTGGGTCTAGAGCTCCTCATTTCCCAGGCCAGTGCATCAGGAAAACACTGAGGAAAGGGGAGGGGGCCATGGGCTCTAAGGCACCTCCTCCTCCGGGCCATTGTCTCCGGATCAGGACCGTGACCTCTGGCCTCCTGAATCATTGGCACTTTAACCCATGCAACACCACTCTCTCCCAGTCTCAGCTTCCCAGAGGCTACGGCTGGAGCCAGAGAAGAATCAGTCTGCCCACAAAGCGTCTCTAACCCTGTCCCTGTCCTTATCCCCATCTCTGTCCCCATTCCTACCTCTCATCCCAATCCCCCAGCCTCCATTCCCCTCTTCCACTCCACAGAATGGAATAGAACGACTTAGAAATGTCAGGATTTTAATATTGATCAATAAAGTTTGTGCAACCTTTTTTAAAATTTGCAAAATGATTTAAACACATTATCTTACTGGATTTTCACAGATATAGACAGATACTAGTATTCCCATTTTCTGGGGAAGGAAACTGAGGTTTCTCACCTCAGGCTCTCATGGATGGAAGGCTGAATCTGGAGTTAGATATGGTAGGGAAATCACCTCACCTCGGTGGGCCTCAGTTTCCCCATCAGTAAAATGGGGAGATTGTCTCTTGGATTGCTTCTAAGGTCCCTTCCAGCTCAAAATGTCCTTTGAAATCTCCGTGTTTGGATGTTTTCAGTTTTGTGCTCATGGATTCAGAATTTCCAAGACTCTCCAAGCTGGAGGGAATGTTTAAAAAAGCATGGTCCAGGACTCTCTTTTACCAGAAGAGGAAATGGGTTTTGTCCCAGGTCACTTAGAGTCAGGGGCACCTTCAGGCAGCAGGACTCTGACCGCCAAAGCCAGAACTTGCTTCACTAGGCAGAGACAGGGGGAAGTGTCAGTGGGCTGGAGGGAAAGGGATATGACTGCAAGAGACCCTGGAGGGGGGAACACTACCAAGATTTTTTTTGGGGGGGGGGGAATCTGCTTGAGCCAGCCCCAGCCCAGATCTCAGGCAGGGAGGAGCCAGGTTCTAATCACAGCTCAGCCTTGGAGGGCAGACAGATAATGAGTCCCTCCCGGCCCCCCTGGCCCCAGAGAGGGAGGGGTTTCCTGACAGGAAATTGACCCAGATCCGCCCCCCCCCCCACCCCGGTGGGGCTCCACTCCACTTAGCCAGCAGTGCCCACTTAGAGCGTCCAGACAGAGGCCGGGACCAGCGGTCAGAGGGACTCAGGTGAGGGCCTTCCCCGAGGGACCCCGGTTTCCCAGTCCCCAGCTCCTGGGGGAGGAAAGGGTTAGCAGGAGGCAGGATGGGTATGGGGAGTGGGGGTCTTTTCTAGCCAACAGCCTGAGAAAGCCCAAGGCTAGGAGGGAGGCAGACACTGAATCTTCCTGTCAATGCAGGGGAATATGGGACTCAGAGAGGCAATAAGGGCGGGAGGAAGATATCATGGGAAGCAGAAGGGGAGAGATCTGAGGAGAAGGGGTCAGACCAAGCCTAGAATCCTAGGCTCTCAGAGCTAGAATGGACCGTGGGGACCATCTAACTCATTGCTTCATTGTGCAGATAGTAAAACTGAGTCCCAGAGGTAATCTCTTCCCAAAGATCGGCGAGTGAGCCTTCTAATTTTGAGTTCTAAACTTTTTCAGTTAGAGAATAAGGGATCAGATAGGGGAGGAACTGAAGAAATGGGGAGTTGGAGGAACATCGAGAAAAGGGATGGGGAACCAGAGAACAAAGTGATGAGACATGATGGATGGATGGGAAGGTGAAGAAATGAGGGATGAAAGGGGGCCTGGAGGGGGGAGAGGGGGAGGAAGAACAGACATGGGGGAGAGAGGGGGGAGGAAGAACAGACATGGGGGGTAGAGGGGGGAGGAAGAACAGACATGGGGGGGAGAGGGGGGAGGAAGAACAGACATGGGGGGAGAGGGGGAGGAAGAACAGACACAGGGGAGATGCAGTGTTGGGGAACAGTGAAAGATGGATTATAGGGCAGAGGCAGCTGTTTGGGAATACTGGGAACTGGTCAGAATCCAGGTGTCGGGGGATGGCGCAGTTCAGAGGATAATTACTAAAGTGAGGTGCAAGAGGAGGCAGAGGAGAAGGGTAAAGGGGGAGGGGCAGACCCTGGGGGAGAAGAAAGTTCTGGCAGACACATCCTGCAGGAGGGGGCAAGAGAGGCGTCTGGGAAGTGAGTCAGGCTGAGACCTGGAGCAGTGGGCGCCGGGCTGGTGGGGGGGGAGGGGAAAGGGTGAGGGGAGGGTGCCTGAAGACGAGGTGGGGAGGGCTGAGATGTCAGAGCTTGGGGGAGATTTGGAATCCAGAAAATTAGGTCTGGTGGTATATGGGACTGGAGCTTGGGAACAGGTAATTAGTCTTGCTGTGACATTGAGGATTCAAGGGGACCTGATTTTCCTTTGTATTCCACCCTTCCCTTGTGGTGGGACCTTATATAAGGTAGTCATTAAATCTGTTTCTTCACTGTAACAGGTGAGAAAACTGAGGTTCAGTGAGGGGCTCCTTTTCTGGGGCTTAGTTTCAATCTATAAAACGAGGGACTGTATTAAATATTCTCT
Source organism: Myrmecobius fasciatus (assembly GCA_023553655.1). Classification (NCBI taxonomy): domain Eukaryota; kingdom Metazoa; phylum Chordata; class Mammalia; order Dasyuromorphia; family Myrmecobiidae; genus Myrmecobius; species Myrmecobius fasciatus. The sequence goes on from JAJPUD010025792.1 coordinate 4,091, forward strand.
AAGGGTGAGCCCTGATATTGCATATTCGAAGGGCCTTTCTAGCTCAGACATTCCATGTTCTAAGGTCCCTACCACCTCTGTCATCCCCTGATCTAAGGCCCCACATGGCTCTGATATTCTGGGTTCTAAGCTCTGATATTCCAGGATCTAAGGATCCTGCCACCTCTAACAGTCTATGTGCTAAAGTCCCTCGCAGCTCTGACATTCCCTCTCTAAGAGCCTTCCCAACTCTCAGTCTCTGTTCTAAGACCCCTTCCAACTCTCCCACTCTGTTCTAATGATTTTCCCAGCTCTTACATTCACTGATTTTGCTGGAGGAGACCTTAGGAGCTTGGGGAGGGATGATAAGTCTCCACGTTAGACAGAGGTTGTCATACTCTCTCCAAGACATCTCCAGAATTAGGAGACTATACAGGAGTTCTTGGTCTGGTCCCCAAAAGAATGAGTGAGCCAAAGATCACCTGCTTGCATGTCCCTTAAGGATTAGAGATAGGAGGGGCAGCTAGGTGGCGCAGTGGATAGAGCACCAGCCCTGAAGTCAGGAGGACCTGAGTTCAAATCTGGTCTCAGACACGTAACAGCTGTGTGACCCTGGGCAAGTCACTTAACCCCAATTGCCTCAGCAAAAAGCAAAAAAAAAAAAAAAGGATTAGAGATAGGAAGAAATGGGCCATGGGGAAGAAGGGAGTGGCGCTTCCCCATGAAGCCACATGTGGGTGCAAAGAAAGAAAGTGGGGACCAAATGCCTGGGGGGGGGGGCAACTCTGGGCTGAAAACTGAAAACTAAGAAGCAGGGCAGTGACATTAGTGATTCCTTTCGATGTAAAACCTCCAGAGGTAGAAGACGGAGAGAAAATGGGTTAGACAATGATACTTTGGATGTGTCCAAAGAACTTGGATGAGTGGACCCAAAGAAGAGTTAATAAGTTCCATGTCAATGTGGCCAGAGGTCCCCAAGGATCCATGGTTGGCCCCATTTCTATCAGTGACTTAGATCGAGGTGTTGATAATAAACTCATCCAACTTGTAGGTGATACGAAGCTGAGAGGGAAAGATAATAATCAAGATCCAAAAGAAGGGGGGCAGGTTACTGGAGTTTGGGGCTGAAGTTCTTCAGATCCCATGCAACAGTTGTAAATGTAAAGCACTGTGCTTGGGTATAAGCAATCAATTTCACACATATGACCATGGGGAAGCCATGGTTGCCCAGCAGTTGTTCTGGGTGTTTTAATTCATGGGGAAGAGATGAAGGTGGGTGCTGAGAACAGTCTAAGAGTTATCCTGTGGTGGATGGATTAGATTTGTTTGGCCCCAGAGTGTACATTCACCAGCTTTGGGTGGAAAGCAGGAAGATGCCAACTGAGGCTGGATGTCGGAAAAAAAATTTCCTAACACTTGGAGCTGTTCCCAAATAGAATGAGCTACTCAAAGAGGTAGCAGATAAATGACTCTTGCTGAGTTTGGTCTATTAGCAATTTTTTTTTTTTTCTCCTGTGGATGGGTTGTACCAGATGGACTAAAGGTCCCCTTTCTTCCAACTCTGACATTCAGTAGTTTTGTGATTTTTTTTTCTCCCAATGGAATTATGACTGAGTTTTCTCTTGCTCTCATTAGGTTCATGGTCAGATTTGGTAAACTTCATTCTAAAACCGGAAAGCAAGAAAGTCAGGCAACAGACATTTATTAATTCCCTATTATCCATCAGGCTCTGTGTCAATAGATAGGCTTTCATCTGGTATTGGTAATTGAGGTAAGGAGGGTTTGCACACAGCCTCCATGTATTTACGTTGCGACCGACAGGTGCGATGACTAGAATGGTGGATGTGAGCAAGACCTGAGTTCAAATCTTGCCTTAGGCAGGAACTAAAAGTTGTGTAACCTTGAGCAAGTCGCTTAATCTTGGCCTCAGTTTCCCAATCTGTAAAATGGGGATAATAAGAGGACCCACCTCTGAAGGTTGATATCAGGATCAAATGAGATAATATTTGTAAAGAGCTTTGGAGATCAGAAAGGACACACACATGTTAGCTGCTATTTTGTATAAAAATACAATGACTAAATTATGAGAGGAAGGGCACATGGGCAATGGACCAGGAATCAAGAATCTCACCTTTCCAGATTTGGAATCTGGATTTGAGTCTGTTTTCCAGAGCGAATATTCCAGGTGAAGAAGTTTGCATGTTGTCTTCTCCATTAGACTGTGGATTCCTTGAGAGATTTCCCTTAAAACTTAGCATGAGGGGAGGAGTAAAAGGAAGGATAGGTAACACTCAATAATCAACTAATCAATCAACATTTGTTATACATTTATTATGTTCCGGGCACTATGTTTAGCTCTAGGACTAAAAAAAAAAGTCAAAAGACAATCTCTTATCTTTTAAGAGCTTATAAAATATAGAGAGGGACAACAAAATATATATCCAAAGCAAGCTATATATCCAGGATAAATAGGAAATAATTCACCAAGGGAAAGTTTAGAAGTAATGAGTTGAAGAAGGTTTCTAGGATACAAGTTAATTGAAGTTTTGTCGAAAAAGCAACAGATCCTATCAGGAGGTTTTATCTCTTTAAACTTTTATCTTAATAGTTCATCAACAAGACAATGTAAATGCAAATTGAGCTAACTAGGAATTAGTTAATCTCGGAGACGCCTGAGTATTTATTTTGCCCATATCCTGTTTACACTTATCTGTGAAACTCTTGTAGTCCCTAGAAGAATATAAGCTTCTGGAGGGCAGACTTTCACTTTTGCCTTGGTTTATTTGTGCCTTAAGGTACCTAATCGGCACTTTATGTTTATTCAGTTTTTCACTGGAGTCAGATCAGGGATTGAGTCTCAGATTTGCCACTTAGCCAGTATATGCTTGGGCACCTCACTGCCCCTCAGTTTCCTCAACTGTTAAAATGAGAGAATAGATTGTGAAGACTCTCTTAGCTCTAAATCCAAGATCACTAGTAGCATAGTGCCTGGTATACAATAAGTGTCTAATTTTTTTTTTTTTTTTTACTCTCTGATTCTATAATCCCGGACAGCTATAATGAAACACCTAGAAATGGTCTCATGGACTGGAATTTGCATTTATATAATTATGTAAAATATAGAATTTTATTACATCCCAATGGAAATAGGCGATGTGAATTTCAGTAATGGGTGTTCCATTATTTGCAGTAAAAGGGAACTAGCAGTGTCTTTTTTGTTCATCAAAAACTTTCATCATTCCCTATAATCATAGCAGTTCCCAGGGAGCCAGAGCAAGTGTCGGTATCCTCTATGGAACTACAAGGAATCTTAGAGATAATCTCATTTTACAGATGAGAAAACTGAGGTCCAGGGAAGTTTATCCCAGGCCACACAGGCAACAAGCAGCAGAGTCCCTAATCCCCTAATCTATCTAGTGATAGGAACATCGGGGAAGTTAAAATTGGAATAGGTAAGAGGTAGGAAAGCAGAAAATGCTAGATAATTTAGGAAGGGGAAGAGGAGCTTGGTGATGGGGTTGTGGGGGGAGAATGGAAAGATGGGGTGGGGGAGACAATAGCCTGCTGTAGTGGATAGCGTGTTGGGTTTATAATCAGAAAGCCCCCAGTTCAAATCCCACCTCAATACTGACTATCATGGCCTTAAGCAAGTGATTTAATCTTAGAGATGAATATGAATGCATGCAGAATATACAGTGTAGCTGGTATTTCTATCACGGTTCCCTCTGCCCCAAATGGATTTCTCCTAAAATAATACAAATATTGCTGACCCCATTTCACAAATGAAAAAAATCTGGGGTTCAGAAAGGGGAACTTACTAGCTCCACAGCTAGGAAGTGTCAGGGCTGGGACTTAAAACTGACGCCCTTTCTTTGGCACTAAGCCATCTCTCATGATGGTGAGATCCAAACTGTCTAATTTAGATGGAGACTTAAAGAAACAAACACCTTTATACAATTATCTTCCTTCTTGTATAAACAATTGTTATCACTCCTTGCTTGACTTAATCCAGACTTTTTTTTTTTAACTTGAATTTAAGGGGCTTGCTGTTATGGCTTTCTAAGTATCCCTAAACTCAAACTATTGCCATGTCCCAGTGGCTTGACAGGCACAAAAGACTTGGGACTTGCTTCAACCCCTGGAAATCCAAACAGATGAAACCCCAAAGGACAACCTGGGGACCCTGTGCTCTTAGCCCAGGAGAGAAGTACTTTCTGATCCTGCTCCAAGTTATTTCTCTTTACACGATGTAGCTCTTTGGTGGTCAATGGTAGAGAAATAACCATAATGATAGTTCTAATTCCTCCATCACTAAGATTTTCAATTCAATCAGTGATGACTTATTGCTGCCTATTATGTGTCAGTCACTCTGTTAGGTGCTGGGTATACAAAGACAAAATTATAACAATTTTATATTATTATAACAAATTATAATCCCTGCCTTCAGGGAGCTCACATTCTATTTGATTGGGGGGTGGGAATGACAAATGGATATGACTCTCTATGGGCGTGGATAAATACATACAAAAATGATCGATGAATAAATAAAAGCCATTGGGGAAGGGCATCAAAATCAATATAATCAGGAAAGGCTTCTTGCAGAAGGGGGCACTTGAGCTGACCTGTGAAGAGAATTGGAGGCTCTAAGAAGGGACAGTAAAAAAAAGCATTCCAGATGTGGGGTCCAGCCTGGGCAAAAGCTAGCCAAAAGGTAGGAGATGTAATAGAAAGAGCCAGTTTGGCCAGAGTGCCTGAAGGGGGAGTAAAAGTGTAGTTATCCTGGAGGCAGATTGGGATGAGACTTTAGATGCAAATATACCTTTCTTGTATGACCATGAGTCTCTCTTTTCAAAAGGAAACTGAGGTTCAGAAAGAGGAAGGGACTCCAGCTGAATCAAGGGGCAATCAAAAAAGTTAACATGCAAACTGCAAACCCTGCTGTATGTCCTCCTCTTCTTCCTTTCCCTCCTTTTCCTTTTATTTCTCTTCCTCTTTTCCCCCTTAGCTAAGAAGTGTTGGAAAGAGAATTTGATTCCAGATTTTCACCCTCTAAAATCAGTAAATCCTCCTTGTAGCTCAGGGCCAGAGAGGTCAGTTTTATGTACTGGGCTCCTTGCTCCTTACCTCATTCCTTGCCCTTGGAAGCCAGTCAGGGGTCAGTGTAAATGCTAACTCAACACCTATCTGCCAAAGATCATACATTAACCACTGACTGAATATAGCCACACTTCAAGGACCCTTCCCACAGCTTTCTCATCTGATCTCTACATCTAACTGGTTTTTAATTCAATCCCTAGAGCTAGAAAGGACCAGAGGCTGCCTAGTCTTCATTTAGGAGATGAGCACGCTGAGGACCAGAAAGTTTGTGGCTTGGGGCAGCTAGCTGGCACAATGCATATGGCAGCGGTCCTGGAGTCAGGAGGAGCTGAGTTCAAATTCGGCCTCAATAGCTGTGAGACCCTGGGTATGTCCCTTAACCCCAATTACCTCAGGGCAGGGGGAAGAAAGTTTGCACCTTGATTAAGCTCAACCAGTGGTGATCTTTCTCCTGTGCCCGCAGATCCTGCCCCGTAGACATGGGAACCAAATCTTAAGTGTGATGGTGGTTATTTGAGGGTAAAGGAAGGATGAGTAATAAGTGGAGAGGGAGAAACACACAGTTCTCTATTCACCGTGATTCAACAAGCACTGGGGAATTAAAGATAAGCCCAGAGTCTCTGACCTCAGAGAGGGAGCTGTTGTTTTCCATTCTTGACTCTTCATGACCCCATTTGGGGTTTTCTTGGCAGAAATACTGGAGTAGTTGGCCATTTCCTCTTCCAGTTCCATTTTGCAAATGAGGAACCGAGGAAAACAGAGTACAGTGACTTGCCCAGGGTCACCCCAGCCTATCCCATGCCCACATGCAACCTGGTCTATAAGGAGAGGAAATTGAGTAAAAAAAAAAAAAAAAAAAAAAAACCTCATGTCCAGCCATAGATAATCCCCAACCCCCTGACAGGATGGGAAACAAGGCTAAGAGGAAGGGTAATGTCAACCATTTGTGTTGGTGGGAAGCGGACCTCCACCCCTTTAACTCCATATAATCAGAAGCTAGCCAAGAAAATTAAGAACCACAAAAAGGAGTGTATTAAGAAACTGCGGGGATGGTAGAAGAAAAGAACCAAAGAATGGGGAGTCCCATTGTCTCAACTTACCTTGTTTTAGTCTTCTCAGCCAAGGCAATGTTTTTTAAACTGAAGACAACAAAAATGGGTAATGGGGAATCGATAATCAAGCTAAGTAGGGAGATAGTAAGAGGGTGTGTGATTGTTTTGAGGACTTGGATGGACTCTGTTCTAGAGCCCTAAAAAATCAGCTAATGCGTTCACCCCATGAAGGGAAAAGACAGGAGACCAGAGGATTGGAAAAGAAACAAGGAAGAGAGAGCCATGAGTCAATGAGCTTGACTTGAATTTGTAGTAAAATTCCAGAATGCATTATCAGATAGCTCTAAAAGGAGTCCCTGATCACCAGGGGCTACCATGACTCCATCCAAAACAAGTCACACCAGCTTAACCGTATTTCCTTCTTTGATAGGGTTACTAGACTGGTCAGTCAGGGAAGGCTGTGGCCATAATTTGCCTAGATTATATCAAAGAAAATGAAGAAAGTCTCCCAAACTATGCCTGTGGACTCTGAAATGGAAAGGCGTGTCTAGACTGAGGTACAATTAAGCAGTTTCGGAACTAATTGAATGACCACACCCAAAGAATATGCGCAAAATATCCTAGAGAAGGGGGCTTTAAGGGAGCGAGGATTTGCACTTGACCCAGTGCTGCTGAACATTTTCTCAGTGACTTGGAGAATGGCTCGCTCACACATTGGCGGATGACACAGAATTTAGAGGGATGGCCACGATGGTAGCAAACTAGATCCCACTGGGCTGAGTAAACTAAGGCAGGCAAATGGAAAGGGGTAAATGACATGTCTTCAAAAACTCAACCTCATAAATCCAGGATGAGGGTGGATGGTCTTTCTCCCGTGCTCACAGATCCTGACCCATAGACACAGGACCAAATCTTAAGATGTGATGGTAGTATGTGAGGGGAAAGGAAGGGTGACTCTGTAGCAGTTTGAAGAAGATGGGATGGGCGAGTGGGTACTACAAACACATAGGAGTCAGTTTCAGTTCAGAAAGAATAGAATGGTGTGCTCCGTTCCGGTACAATATTCTTGAAAGGACACTAAGAAGCTGGAGAGCATTTCAGAGAAGGACAACCACAAGGGTCTTGAGCTCAAATCCCATGGAAATCCACTGAAGGAACTGGGCAAGTAGAAGAGAGGTCTTTGGGGATCTTCCCTTTAGTGACTAAAGAATTGTTCTGTGAAGGAGAGGAGAACCTTGTTCTGGTCCACCATTACCCCAATACCTAAGGAGCAAAGGAGAGAAATTGCAAGGAGGCACATTTAAGCTTTTGGACTGTCCTAAACAGTAATGGGCTACTCAAGGAGATGGGGGGAGATGTTCTCCCTTACCTGGGGGGGGGGGGAGATAATCAGAAGTTGGATGTCCTCCTGCTAAGTGTATTGGAGAAAAGATTCTTATTCAAGGACAGATTAGAGTCCTTTGCAGTCACTGGTCCATCAACAAGCACTTATTAAATGTTTACTATATACATGACGTTAAGTACTGGGAAGACAAAAGCAAAAATAGTCTCTGCTCTTAAGAGGCTCCAGTGTAATGCGGAAATCCCTTCAGATTTGGAGATTCTGTGAGTCATTGATTCAGGATGAGCTGTTTAAAGGAGGCAGCACTTGATGGAGGCTTTGAAGGTTGAGAGAAACATCCAGCAGCTTTGTGAGGGATTGGGGATTGGGTAGACCGGTTTCTCCTTTGACCTTTAGGAGAGCCTTCTCCCAGAACTATAAAAAGTGCAGGGGGCTGGGGTGGGGCTAGTTTGGAGTCAACTCCATAGCCCCACCCCAAAAAAGTGGGAGGTTGGTTGAGGCTGTAGCAAAAATCTTAGGAGAAGCATCCTTTTGTGAGCAACACTTAATTTAAATACGGTTCCCTCTCCTAGGCAGGGAGTAGGAGAGATCAAAGAAATGGAGAAAGGCTCCAGCAGAGTTCTTAGGTTCTAGACTTCTGTGGGAGCCTAAGGTATGATCCCGCCAGTCTACAAGTCTGGGATTCTATGACTTGAGGGTTCCAGCATTCAGAGCCTAGAATCCTAAGAAGCCTAAATTGCAGGAGTCCATGAATCCAAGGGTCTAATCGAAACTACAAGTCTAAGATTCGAGTGTTAATTGTCTAGGAGGTAAAATAAATATATTTTTACATTGTATATAAAGAGGATAAATAATAACTTATCCAGCACAAACTTGGTGCCAGACACTGGGCTAAGACCTCTACAAATATTACCCTGTTTGATCCCCACCACAATGCTGGGAAGTAAATGTTATCATGATTACAGTTGAGGAAACTGAGGCAGACAGTGGTGAAATGACTTGAGCAGGATCACACAGCCAATAAGTGTCTGAGGCTGGATTTAAATCCAGGTCTTCCCGACTCCATGCTACTGTTCTATTCATTGCACCGCCTAGCTGCTTAGGTTGAGATTAAAATGTAGACACCACAAGTTTGGGTCTCTCTAGATCTAGAATCCTAGGGGTCTCTGATTGGAGAATTCAGATATTCTAAGAACCCTGAGAGAATCCAAGACTAAGGTTCTCAGATTCTCTTAGTTGAAGGAGAAACGAGTGTAATTCTGAGCTTCTACAAGTCTGAAATTTCAGGACCCCCGGATTCTAAGGTCTGCTGCGCCTGAGGATGTGAGTCTCTAACTCAAAGGTGCGAGAATTCTGAGAGAATCTAGATTTTGAAAAGCGCGCCGAGTCTAAGTTTGAAGTCTAAGACTCACAGATTTGTTGTTGTTGTTGTTTTGTTTTTTTGCTGAGGCAATTGAGGTTAAGTGACTTGCCCAGGGTCACACAGCCAGGAAGTGTTAAATGTCTGCGGCCAGATTTGAACTCAGGTCCTCCTGACTTCAGGGCTGGTGCTTTAGCCACTGGGCCCCCCAGCTGCCCCGATTTACAGATTTTAAAAGAACTCATCGACGATTCTGATTTTAGGTCCCCAGCCCATGATGCCTATCCTGAAGAGCCTTCGGATGCCAGACCCAAAGGGGACCCGTGCCAACACCCTGCCCCTGACGCCTTCCAGGAACCCCTTTGAGTCCTCCCCAGGGGCAGAGGATGAGGAGAAGGGGGAACTGGACGCCCCTACCCTGCCCAATGGGGCCTCGTGCCACCGCCGGGCCACCCTGGAGAAGCTGGTGGGCCTGTCACCCTTCAGGCTGGGCAGGGGAGGGGGCCGACGGGTGGGCAGCCCTGGAGATGGGGAGCCCCGCTCCTTCTTGGGCCGGGTGCTGGGCCCTGGGGTCCGGCGGAGCTCTGCCGATTTTGGCCTCTTGGCCAGACTCAACGGGGCCCGACAGGGTGGAACAGGGGATGCTGAGGCTGCAGGCGAGGCAGCCCGGAGGCTGGCATTCTTGAGGCTGGGACGAGGGCCCAAGCCCCGCCGGGGGTCCCTGGCAGAAAGGCTGATGCCCTCAGGGGAGCCAGCCGTGGGGACACCACCCCCAGCCCCAGCGCCACCCAAGGTGAAGGAGCCGCTGTCTGGTGAGTGGTAAAAGGAGCATGAGATGGCCATACTGCAGGGCCAAAGGGACCTGACCAGGGCCTGGATTCTCACCCTGATCTTAATCCCACTGGCAAATCCAGCTCTGGCCCCAGCTCAGACCCTAACTCTACCCCCAACCCCAAGGGAGGCCCCCCAATCTCTATTCTGACCCTGACTCTTAAGTCTGAGCCTCGCCTTGGACGCCAATTCTGAGCTCTGACTCCAACCCCAGTTGTGACCCTAAGCCGTGTGCTTCAACCCCAATCCCAATCTGATCCTCTGATCTGTGGGCAGCAAACAGCTAAATCCAGCCTCGGACACTTCTGGCTGGGTGACCCTGTCACCCTGCTCCCTCAGTTTCCTCATCTGAGAGAAGGAAATGGCAAGTCCCTCCAGGACCTGCCAAGAAAACCCCAAATTGAGTCTCGTTCCTGGGCCTCCCTTCTTCCCATCTGTAAAACCAGGGGAATGGGCTGAGTGGGTTCTGAAGAGCTTTCCAGTTTGAAATCGGGGATCCATGATCCCATGACTCACCTCATCTCTGATTCAGGAGACTCCTCCCCACAATGACCCTGACTGGAGCTTCAAACCCCACTTCTAACTCTGTCCTCACCCTAATTCTGACCCACTGGTCCCAATCTCAGACGGGACTCCAAAACCACCACTGTCCCTCATCCCAGCCCTTGAGCTCCACCTCAACTCAGGTCCAGCCCTGAACCCAACAGCCCCAAACTCAACTGTAGTCCTAATTTGGCTGTAGTCCCTCACCGTATCCTGAATCCTCACCATGATCCTAACCCCAATTGTGAATGTAACTGTTACTGCCATCCCACCCTGTCTCCAAGCCCAACCTGATCTCCACTTTAACCCTAACCCCCAGTATTGACCCTGTTCTAGATCTCCTTAGCCCTGACACCCTCCTCCCTCCCTTTGCCTCTGGAGTCCTGACCCCCCAACTTCTTAGGAGAGCTCTGCTGATCTCCGAGCCAAAAAAGTGCCTCTTCTCTTTCAGAAAGGCCCCTTGTGGGAAACTGGGCAGTGCTTGAGTGCCCCAGCTCCTAGCCTTGAGCCCCAAGGGAGGGGGCAAGGAGCCAGAGGGGAGGAAAGTCCCCAGCTCCTAGCCTTGAGCTCCAAAGGTGGGGGCAAGGAGCCAGAGGGGAGGAGAGTACTGGGAGCTGGGGAACCCACCTCCTCTCCCCGCCTTCTGGAAACGGATGGGCAGAAATAGCCACTGGACAGGAAATTGCTTCCCTACGAATAGGAAACAGAGGAGGAGGAGGGTCAAGGGGAGCCCCTGGACCCCTAGGGACCTTTCATCCGCCCCTGTGGGCCTTTCCTAACTGTCCCTTGCTGACCTCTATCCCTACCCCAAACGCTACCTCTGACCCTCTACACCCCATTCCAATTGTACCCACTGTGGGGAGTTGTGACTTGTCTTATATAATTAGACAATTTTCCCCAAGTCCTTTCCTGCCTCTTCCTCCCAGTAGCCTCAGTCCCCCTCATCCCACCCCTAACCAGCCCATTTTTCTATTTTTCTCTCCTATTCGCTCCTCTCTGTCTCATCTCTGTCTATTTCTCTGTGTTTCTGTCTGTCTCTGTCTCTGGGTTATTCTGTCTTTCTACCTTTCTGTCTCTTTCTCTCTGACTGTCTCTGTCTCTTTGTCTCTGTCTCTGTCTTTCTGTTTTTCTGTCTCTCTGTCTCGCTATCTCTCTCTTTGTTTGCCTGTCTCTTTCTCTCTATCTGTCTTTGTCTCTTTCTCTTTGTCTCTGTGTTTCTGTCTGTCTCTGTCTTGCTGTCTCTCTCTGTCTGTTTGTCTCAGTCTCTTTGTGTTTCTCTGTCTTTCTGTATGTCTGTCTCTCTCTGTCTGTTTCTGTCTCTTTGTGTTTCTGTCTGTCTCGCTGTCTCTTTCTGTCTCACTGTCTCTGTCTGTGTTTCTGTTTGTCTCTATCTCTGTCTTTCTGTGTGTCTGTCTGTCTCTGTCTTTGTCTCACTGTCTCTGTCTCTCTCTTTGTCTGTCTCTGTCTCACTGTCTCTCTCTGTCTCTGTCTTTGTCTCTGTGTCTCTATGTCTCTCCTTTCCTTCTTTCTCTTCTTCTGGCTCTTTTTCTTTCTCTCTCCTGTTTTCTCTACCACCCCCCTTTCCACTCTCCACCTCTATCTCTGTCTCTCTGTCCTTCCCATCTCTTGACCCCTTCTGACCCTCACTCCTCATGGTGTTTGCTCCCATAGTCCTAGAGATCCTGAGCTTGATCCAGAAGCGAGAATTGGCGCGGGCGGATGAACACATCCTGGAGTTAGAGGCTGAGGAGAAGCTGGTGACATCGGGGTCCAGCCCTGGCAGCCTAGGGGGAGGCCGGGGTCTCCCCGAGGGCCGCCGGGCCCGAGACGTGACCCTCCTCTATGAAGCTTTGCAGCGAGAGCTCTGGGCACTGGTCAGGGAGACACTGGCAGACCCTGGAGCCACTGGAGGGACCGGAGGGGCACCCCTGACTCAGCTGGGTCAGGTCCTAGCCCAGGAAGAGGAGGCTGATGGGCGCCGGGGACCAGGGGCAGCCCGAAGGTTCCGAGCCCACTGGGCGGAAGCTGTGGGCCAGGTGGCTGGGGAGCGGCTGGAGGCGGCTGCCGGGGCAGAGGCTGATGCCATGGCTGGGAGGCTGGAGGCCCTGAGGTCTAGGCTGCTGGAGGACATGGGGGCTGTTCGGACCCGCCTGGCACCTGCTTACCCACCGAGCCTGGGAGCCTTCGGCGTCTACCTTCGGGGTTATCATGGAGCCCTGTCTGATTGGCTGAGGAAGGCCACCTACCATTGGCTCCCTCTGGCTGACCGCTATGCTCTCCTGTATTGGCACAATCAAGTCTACCCGAGGTGAGACCCCAAAGGGCAGAGGGCTGGGCTGGATGGGGCAAAGGATGGGAAAATCAGAGTCACTTCCGCTCTCCTCCGAGCCTCAGTTTCCCCTTGTGAAAAAGAATTGGGCTAAATGGTAGTTAGATCCCCTTTGACCTTCTCTCCCCCTAAATTTGAAAGACCCCTCCAGATGTTCTTGCTTCAGCCATCTGCTTTGTGTGTTCAAGGGGCCCTTCCAGCTCTGACATCCTATAAGTCTCTGCACTCTCTTTCTCAAGAACTTCCCCTGACCATTCTCAGATATAGAGAATTCTTTTTTATTCTATTTATTTTATTCTACTCTACCAGATGAACAGAACAAAATAAATAGAATGTGATATATGTTGTTATATATATAATATCACATCATTACATATTACATAGCTTGCTATACTAAGTCTTATATGAATGTAAAAGAATAAAAAAAGAACTTCCCATGACCATTCTCAGATATAGAATTCTTTCTTATTCTATTTATTTTATTCTACTGTACCAGATGAGTAGAATAAAATAGGATATGATACATGTTGTTATACATAATATCACATCATTACATATTATA
>JAJPUD010025793.1:0-17184 GCA_023553655.1 Myrmecobius fasciatus
TTGACTTGAAGATCAGTTCAGAGGCTTATTTTATTGTTGATTTGAGAGAAGATCGGAGGAGAGGCAGAGAGTCACCTTTTCACTCCGCCATCTTGGCTCCACCCCGGAAAACTCCGCTCTGCCACGGAAAACTCTAGATAACTTCTTAAATCATTTTGTGTATATAACATGACTGCGTCTGGTTATATTTCTGGTGTTGATTTGTAATCTTCTAAAGAATGCTTCCTTGAATTTGAAATATTTAATAAATGTGATTTAATAAAGGGCATGATTTTTTCTCTGAGACTCATGATAAAACCTATAAAAATTGTTTGATAGGCATACACAAACAGACATTGTGTATTAACAGACTCATTATTTCAAGGCTTTTACTATTAGCATATGTGTTTGATCAGGATCCCTGAACCCCCAACACATACACTCCAAAACATAACAGTAACAAAACCAAAACCTTACCTTCTCTTATTTTCTCCCTCTATTTTTAACTAGTGAAATTATTTGCCAAAAAACAACTCAAAAGAGGAACTGGCTTTCCTCATAATAGCATGTGAGAGCTGGAATCAACCTTAGAGATCAAGCATAAACTTCTCACTGTTCAGATGAAAAAACAAGGACCCAGTGATTTGTGTAATCTATCAATAATAGTAGAATTAGGACTAGAATGCAAATCTTCAAATTCTCACTGGATTGCCAGTCCATGTCTTTCCACCATACTACATTGCTCTTCTTTCTATTCATGGTCATTGGATTAACTTTCTTTTATTGAGGTAAGATACTATAGATATAAAAGGTAATTCCTGACATCTTATATAACTGATTGAAGATAACTTTCAAATATAATGAAAAAGAGACAGTGACACAGAGAAATTTTCTGGATATCTACTCTCAGGGTTGACTCCTATAAGTTTTTTTGCTTTGCAGGAATTTGAAAAAAAAGTGAAAACAAATATTCCTTGTGTAGCGTATACATGTATGTCAAGTGACAAGGTAAAAGGTTGTGTTGAAGAATAGTAATAGATAATATTGGAAGTGTAAAATAAAATTAAAGTATGTATGGCTCAAATTCTAAGACAAAATTGATCTTGGCCTCACGATTACTGACTGTAACTTTGATCGTCACTAGTTCTTTTTGAACACCAACTCTAAAAAATATATGATTGGATATGATGTTTCATCTTATAATTTTGAAATCTTTAATCTTATGATCTCATATGCAGAGAATGCTATTCATACATTCCATATGCTTTAGAAAGATTAATCTAGTTGAATGAATTGGAAGGGAAAGATATTTGAAAGAGACAGACCAGAAAGATGATAAACATTTGACTTAGTGGTTGAAAGGTCACTGGATTAAAAGTCAGATGAACTGAAGTCATATTAGGCCATTTTGCCTCTCTAGATTTGCCTCCATTGTTATTATATGAACTTTCAACCCCAAGAAAATGGGCTCCATATTACTAATAATGAGAAGTGCAAATTTAAATGCTTGAGGGAGACTCATCAAGATTGACAAAAAGAATCACAAAAGTGATAACGTTAAAAGAAACTACAGAAGGACAAGCACGCTAATGCATTATTGGTGAAGCTGTAGATGAACCATTCTGAAAAGCAATTTAGAATTATACCTTAAAAAGTCATTAAACTATCCATATTATTAAACTGAGTAATACTACTAGGAGGCATATGCCCCAGTGAGATTTAAACAAACAAACAGAAGGCAGAGAAATTACATACCTGAAAATATTCATGCTAGCCTGCTCTGGGTTGAAGGCTGCCTCATGCTAGTTCCCAGGTAGTTTAAATACAATGTTGAAAAAAATGGGTCATTCAATAGTTAAAAAATTAAAGCAGCCTGGAAAATGAATGTAAATCTCAGTTGAATCTAATTTGAAGAAACTAGAGATGTTTAGAAAAGAAAAGACAGAGAAGAGAAAAGAACATTTGGATGAACACAAGAGCTATCTTCAGGAATTCTAAGGGCTTTCTTGTGGAAGAGGAATTGTATCTATTCTACTTGGCCACCGGAAGCAGAATTAATAGCAATGCATCCAAGTTTCAGAGACAACTTCTGTTTGGTTATGTGAGGAAACAAAACAAAACAAAACAACTAAAAAAACCTCTTTCTAATAAGGAGAGCTTTGCAAGAGTAAAATGGTCTGCCGGGTAACATAGTGTGTTTCCTCTTCAGTAGTAGTCTTCAAGCAATGGCTGGATGGCCATTTTGTAGGGATAATGTAAAAGTGATTTGAAGTTGAGTACAGGTTAAAGTAGATGGCCTCTGAGGGCTCCCCTAATTCTGAAATGTTGTTATTCTGTAATGAAGTTTTCCATATACAGCTAGATTGTTTAATTTAATTAAATCAACTTAATGTTTAGTTTGTATTTATTGATTCAGTTTAAGTTAGAGGTCTGAAAAATGTGCAGCAAGGCAATGAGGACTTCATTTGTGAAGTCAATGAAATGAATTGTTTAAAAATGGTGAAGCAAAATATGAAACGAATAAGAAAATAAATGTTAAATAAAAAATTAATGAACTATTTCAACATGGATTGTCTCCATTGAATAACTGTCAAAAGCTACTTTTTTCAGATATAAGATGTATCTATATAAGATATAGCCACCAGACATATATTGTAACAAAAGACACTTAGACTTAAATACCCTATTTAGTAAATGGTGTATGGAGTATTTAGAGAAGACCAGCACCTCTGGTTTGAGGGCTTGCTGAGTTCTTTTTAGGATTGCTCACTTTCCTTTGGTGTCCACCTGTCCCCAGTTCTCACCTGCAACTCGAAATGGCTATAGCATGCATAGTGATCACATCCCAATAAAACCATTTCAGCTAATAAGATGAAGGTAATCAAGAAGCCTTAAAACCATTAGTGAGTTAGGGGAATGCCTAACCCAGGCATATGAAGGCTTCCTCTCAGATGGAATAGGCACATGAAAACAACTTTTTCCAAAGGCCACTAAGGTGGCCATAAGGGTTATGGAACAATTAGAGCTTAGTTATACATAGAAGATGACAAGGTCATCCATGTCATTCCAGGCCATGGCCAATTGTCTTGACATTTGTCTTGCCATTTTGTTGACTTTGGTAGAGAGAGTAAGGCTGCTAATTTTGTGCAACTCTGCCTCACTTAAATCCAATTCATGCACAAGTTAAGACATCAACCCATGATGTCACTAGTCCTCTTTGAAAATAAAGGAAGAATAACAGACTGGTATTAATTATTTCAACACAACCTTCCATAAGGCAAGGGATAGAGCTGTTTGGAAGTCACATCCTTTTCTGGCATTTTGTGATTCTGTGTTGAATCATTTTTCTTTCAAAGCTTTTTCCCAAACAACTTGTTCTATTTGATCCAAATGTAATTTCTCACTTGTGTTTTCAACCTGCCTAAAGAGATATTGAGTCCAAGATAATAACATTGCACTTCTTAGTATATTTAGCCTCTGCTCTCTGCTTTCCTTCTTTGTTCTCTAACCTAGATTCTCTTCAGCCATTAGCAGATTTCTTATCAGTCTGTCTGTAGCCTGTGTTTTGTTTTTTGCTGCCAAATATGATACTTTTTAATAGAGATATCAGCAGGACTCTCTCTCTCTCTGTCTTCTCTGTTTCTGTGTTTCTGTCTCTCTGTCTTTCTTTTTCTCTCCCTTTGCTCTGTCTTTCATTTATTGCTCACAATGCTCAGATGAAAGATGAGCAGATCCCCCCAAAATATGAAAATCAGTTAGATTAACCTAAAATGAATTGTTTTGGTTTATAATCAAAAAAGTAATCAGGTACTTAGGATACTTTGGATAAAAGGTCAGAACATTTTTAAAGACAACAGGACATAGTGTTTAGCAAATACTGCTAACTGAAAAACTATATATAACAGCATGGGGGTGGGGGAAAGAAAGGATATGAAAAGGAAATATCATCATTGGATAGAGAAAGAGAATGCAAACTGACAATTAGTGTATTTCACCACAACTTACCTCAGTTTGCCTTCATTAACTCCATTAGATGTTTATGGGACTTAGTATTTTTTGTGAATTCTATAAATGTCATATTTCAGGAGCAACAGCCAGCCTAATGTATTAATATTCATAAACTTTAGAAATTTCTGATCATCAAGTTTAGGAAATTGTTAAGAAAGACAAGTAGGTAATCAATCATTAGGGACAACAAGAGTGCTAAGCAATTGTTAAAGTGGAAAAGTATTTTTTTCTGTAGTTGATTGTATATAAATGGAGTATCCAAAGCCACATCATTCTGGGTACCTAGTTACCTAGCCCAGGTTCTAGATATTTTGTGGGTCACAATCCTTTACTATCTATAATTAATGAATCTCTCCTGATGCATTTTACTTTTACTAGTTAACCTTAAAATATATTTTATTCATATCAAATACATTTAATTAAAAGGTAATACAAAATAGGAATATAATATTAATCTCATTAAGTTTAAATTATCCTTCCTCAAATACATTGAGCTCTAGAGAAAAAGTGGAATAGAAAAAGCACATGGGGCATCCCTACACAGAAAAGACATGTGGCCAAGGCAACTGTGTGAAAATATGTAAATATAAGGTATATCCATAGAGGAAAAGCACAAACTTTCAACATTACAAAGTTTCCAATGTCTTCTGCTGCCAGCATGTTATTTTCTGCTAGATGGACTACTTGCCAAGCATTGCTCTCAT
Source organism: Myrmecobius fasciatus (assembly GCA_023553655.1). Lineage (NCBI taxonomy): Eukaryota > Metazoa > Chordata > Mammalia > Dasyuromorphia > Myrmecobiidae > Myrmecobius > Myrmecobius fasciatus. Next base: position 4,692 of record JAJPUD010025793.1, read on the forward strand.
CTGTTCCCCTTTTGGTATCCCTGATCCTCTCTGGTGGGTGAAATGTCTCTACTTCAGTCAATCTGTTAATATTAATTAGCCCTTTCAGCCAAGTTTGCCATCACTGGGATGTGCTGTGGTTTATAACTGTAAGATTAAGGAGGGAAACCCTGACCTCAATCAATGTAGATACAGAGGGCCTAGGCTTCTGAATCAATAAATTAATCCAAGAAGTAAACTAAGTACACATATTTAATCAATTTTCAAGGAGTAAAGTACTTTGGTAATTTATCACACAGGAAATATATTAGAATTAGGTAAAAGAATTAGATACACCTCTGGGTCTGTGTATGTTACAGTAGGCTATGTCAGAATTGAGACGTTCAGAAGAACCATTCTAGTAACTAGCCAATAAAATGGTTTATGAAATTACCTTTATAGGGGGAAGAATTGAGTTCTCTCTCACCATTGTCCCCATGGACCACAGGATGGCAGATGAATCCACAAACTTCAAAAGAACAGGATATTTATTCTTCCTATTGATTTTTTTTTTGGTAGAATTCTCTAGCTGAGGGCTGAGTCTGCATGGAGAGAAGAGATGATGACAATAAACAACACACCAAGATAACTTCAGGATTTACTATACCTACTTAATAAATATCTCTTTGTAAAATTCCTTTGCCTTACTATTAACTAATTATATTAATCACTATGGGGGGCATAATGGATGAACGCTCATAAGTAACAATACCAAAAAACTCCCAACTCCTCTGTGTGACTCTCTAGCATGTTTAGGTTAAGAGTACCCAAATGACTTGTGTGGACCCAATGCTAGTAAGAGTTGGGGAAACAGGACCAGAGATGGTTTTACATGTATTTAGAATACAGACAAGACATTAATTTTCATATTTATTTATGAATTTTCTATGTAGAATTATCTGAGACTCTAGTAAAAGTCACTGGAGAAAGCATTCAAAAAAGATAGTGATGATTGTTCCCAAATCACTAGGAGTGTGCCCAGGATTTGGGACTATGATTTTGCCAAATGAAATTCAGTTCATTTGTTAAGGACAATAAATGTTTAACTGGGCTGGGGTAGGGATGGTTGCTAAAAAAGTGTAAAGATGAAAATATTTTCCATCTTAATTAAATACATATGCCTCTGTAAAGGTTACATGTGCCATATTTTCTTAATTGCTATGCCTTTTAAAAAAGCTAATTAATTCTATTTAATTGACAACCAATGAAAAGAACCAAAAGGATCTGAGAAGCAGACTATCCCTTGTTCTCCTAATTTGTGTATAGTATCACCTTTTATGTCTAAATCATGAACTCATTTTGACCTTATTTTGGTATAGGGTATTAGGTAATAGCGTCTGGTTTCTGCCATACTATTTTCCAATTTTCCCAGCATCTTTTGACAAATATTGAGTTCTTACCCCAGAAGCTGGGGTAAGAAAATTTTATTTTGTGTTCTCATTATTGTCATTTTTTTGATGAATATTATTGATTGTTTTTCTGATGTGCTATTTCACTCACTTTCTTTAGGATTAGATTATATACTTTGAATTAGTTTTTGGTTTGTTTTTTTCCCTGGCCCTTTACTACATGTCTTTGGGTTTATCAAACACTAGAATACTATAGTCATTGAGTATAGTGTCTTGTGAACCTAACCTATTCCAATTGATCAATTACTCTATTTCTTAGCCAGTATCAAATGGTTTTGATGACTGCTGCTTTATAATATGGTTTTAGGTCTGGTACAGCTAAGCCACCTTTGTTTTCATTTTTTCATTAATTCCCTTGAAATTCTTGACCTTCCAGATGATTTTTTAAAAGTTTTTCTAGCTCTATAAAGCAATTTCTTGGCAGTTTGATTAGTATGGCACTGAATAAGTAGATTAAATTAGGTAGAATTGACATTTTTATTATATAAGCTTATCCTACCCATGAACACTTGATATTCTTCCAATTATTTAGATCTGACTTTGTGTTGAAAGTGTTTTGTAATAGTATTCATATAGTTCCTGGCTTTGCTTTGGCAGGCAGATTCCCAAATAGTTTATATTATATATAATTATTTTAAATGAATTTTCTTTTTATAACTCTTGCTGTTAGACTTTGTTGGGAACATATAGGAATGCTGATGATTTTGTGGATTTATTTTATCCTGCAACTTTGCTAATGTTGTTTATTTTTTTAGAGGTTTTTTAAGTTGATTCTCTAGGATTCTTTAAGTATAGCACCATATCTGCAAAGAATAATCATTTGGTTTCCTCATTACCTACTCTAATTCCTTTAATTTCTTTTTCTTCTCTTATTTCTTAAAAAAAACATTTCTAGCACAATACTTAAATATAGTGGTGATGATGGACAACTTTGTTTCACCCCTAATCTTACTGGGAATGCTTCCAGTTTATCTCTATTACATATGATGTTTGCTGATGATTTTTAAATAGAGACTACTGATCATTTTTAAGGAAAATTCCATTTATTCCTATGCTTTCTAGTGTTTTTAATAGGAATAGTTGATGGATTTTGTCAAATGATTTTTCTGCATCTATTGATATAACCATATGATTTCTGTTAGTTTGGTTAATAGTTTTTTTAAATATTTTTTTAAAATATTAAACCAGCCCTGCATCCATGGCATAAATTTTCTTTGATCATAGTGTATTATTCTGCTGATATCTTGTTTTATAATCTCTTTGTTAATATTTTATTTGAGATTTTTTGTATCAATATTCACTAGGGAATTTGGTCTATAATTTTCTCTCTCTATTTTGACCCTAACTGGTTTAGGTATCCACATAATATCTATGCCATAAAAGGAATTTGGTAGGACTCCTTCTTTCCCTATTTTTCCCAAATAGTTTGCCTAATTGTTCTTTAAATGTTTGGTAGAATCCATTTGTTAATCCATCTGGCCCCAGAGATTTTTCCTTAGGGAATTCATTATTAGTTAGTTCAATTTCTTTTTTATAAAATGAAACTATTTAAATAATTTGTTTCCTCCTCTGTTAATCTAGGCAATTTATATTTTTGTAAGTATTCATCCGTTTCACTTAGATTATCAAATTTTATTGACATATAGTTGGACAAAATAACTCCTAATTATTGCTTTAATTTCTTCTTTGTTGTTGGTGACTTTACCCTTTTAATTTTTGATACTGATAATTTGATTTTTTCCTTTTTCTACTCAAATTAACTAAAGTTTAAGTTTTGTTGCACTTTTCATAAAACCAATTTAATTTTGTTTATTAGTTCAATAGTTTTTTACTTTCAATTTTATTAATGTCTTATTTTATTTTCAGAATTTCAAATTTGGTATTTAATTGGGGGTTTTTAATTTGTTCTTTTTCTAGCTTTTTTAGTTGTATGCCCAATTCATTGATCTTATCTTTCTCTATTTTATTCAAGTAAACATAAAGACATATAAAATTTCCCCTAAAAACTGCTTTGGCTGCATCCAATAAATTTTATTTTGTGTTCTCATTATTGTCATTTTTTTGATGAATATTATTGATTGTTTTTCTGATGTGCAGTTTCACTCACTTTCTTTAGGATTAGATTATGTAATTTTGAATTAGTTTTTGGTTTGTTTTTTTCCCTGGCCCTTTACTATATGTGATTTTTATTGCATCATGATCTGGAAAATATGTATTTAATATTTCTGCCTTTCTGTATATGATTTTTGAAGTTTTTATGCCTTAATACATGGTCAATTTTTGTGGAGGTTCTATGTACCACTGGGAAAATAGCACATTCCTTTTTGTCCCTATTCAATTTTCTCCAAAGGGCTATCATACCTAACTTTTCTAAAATTCTATTTACCTCCTTAATATCTTTCTTACTTATTTTTTGGTTTGATATTTCTAGTTCTGATAGAGGGATGTTGAACTCTCCTACTAGGATAGCTTTATTGTTTATTTCTTCTTGCAATTCTCTTAACTTCTTCTATAGAAATTTGGGTGCTATACCACTTGGTGTATATATGTTTACTATTGATAATGCTTCATTATCTATGGCACCCTTTAGCAAGATGTAGTTTCCTTCTTTATCTCTTTTAATTATATCTATTTTTGTTTTTACTTGATCTGAAATCAGGATCACTGCTTCTGGCTTTTTTTTTTTTTTACACTTATCTGAAGCATAATAGAGTCTACTTCAACCTTTTACCTTTACTCTGTATGTATCGTCCTGCTTCAAATTTCTTTCTTATAGACAAAATATTGTAGGATTCTGGATTAAAATCCAGTCTGTTATTTGCTTTTGTTTTGTGGGAAAGATCATCCCATTAACATTTCACAGTTAAACACAAATAAAGTCAAACTTAGTCAATTGGAAAAACATCAACTGCTCATGAGTAGGCCAAGCAAATATAATGAAAATGATAATACTACTCAAACTAATTTACTTATTTAGTGCCATACCAATCAAACTCCCAAGAAATTATTTTACAGATCTAGAAAAAACAGTAGCAAAGTTCATATGGAAGAACAAAAGGTCAAGAATTTCAAGGGAATTAATGAAAAAAAAAATGGCCGATGAAGGTGGCCTTGCTGTACCAGATCTAAAACTATATTTTAAAGCAGTGGTCATCAAAACCATTTGGTACTGGCTAAGAAATAGAGTAGTGATCAGTGGCATAGGATACGATTACAGGACAAACTAGGCAATAATGATAGCAATTTAGTGTTCGATAAACACAAAGACCCCAGCTTTTGGAATAAGTACCCAGTATTTGACAAAAACTGCTGGGAAAATTGAAAACCAGTGTGGAATAAATTAGGGCTAACACCGCATACCAAGATAAGATCTAAATGGGTTCATGATTTATATATAAAGAGTGATATTATCAGCAAATTAGAGGAACATAGGATAGTTTACCTCTCAGACCTGTGGAGATGGAATAAATTTATGTCCAGAGAAGAACTGGAACTCTTAATTGAACACCAGATAGAAAATTTTGACTATATTAAGTTAAAAAGTTTTTGTACAAACAAAACTAATGCAGACAAGATTAGGAGGGAAGCAATAAATTGGGAAATAATCTTTACATTTAAGGGTTGTCATAAAGGCCTCATTTCTAAAATATATAGAAAATTGTTTCATATTTATAAGAATTCAGGCCACTTTCCAATCGATAAATGGTCAAAGGATACGGAAATGCAATTTTCAGATGTTGAAATTAAAAACTATTTCTAGTCATATGAAAAGGTGCTCCAAATCACTATTGATCAGAGAAATACAAATTAAGACAACTCTGAGATACCATTACACACCTGTCAGATTGGATAAAATGACAGGAAAAGTTAATGATGAATGTTGGAGGGGATGTGGGAAGGCTGGGACACTGATGCATTGTTGGTGGAACTGTGAATGGATGCAACCATTCTGAGGAGCAATTTGGAACTATGCCCAAAAAGTTATCAAACTATGCATACCCTTTACCCAGCAGTGTTTCTATTGGGCTTATATCCCAAAGAGATCTTAAAGAAAGGAAAGGGACCCACATGTGCAAGAATATTTGTGGCAGCCCTTTTTGTAGTGGCTAGAAACTGGAAACTGAATGGATGCCTATCACTTGGATATTGGCTGAATAAATTATGGTATATGAATGTTATGGAATATTATTGTTCTATAAGAAATGACCAGCAGGATGATTTCAGAGAGGCCTGAAGAGACTTGCATGAAATGATGCTGAGCGAAATGAGCAGAACCAAGAGATCATTATACATGGCAACAAGACTATATGATGATCAATTCTGATGGACATGGTTCTCTTCAACAATGAAATGCTTCAAACGAGTTCCAACTGGTCAGTGAAGAAGGTATATATACCCAGAGAGAGGGATATGAAATGTGGACCACAACATAACATTTTCATGCTCTCTATTGATGTTTGCTTGCATTGTGTTTCCTTTCTCGGATTTTTTTTTTCTTGTAAACATGATTTTTCTTGCACAGTAAGATGTGTGGAAATATGCATACATATATTCAATTTGTCAAGTATTTTAACATAATTAACATGTAGTGGACTTCCTGCCATCTAGGGGAGGGGTAGGTACTAGAGGGGAAAAATTTGTAACAGAAAGTTTTGTAAGGGTCAATGTTGAAGAATTACCCATACATATATGTTGTAAATAAAAAAAACCTTTAATAAAAAAATTCACAGTTAAAATTACTAACTCTATATTTTCTGCTATTCTATTTTTCCCAAAGTATACTTTTCCTTCTCCTTTCCCCCTTTCTCCCCTCACCATTGTTTTGCTTCTGACTACTACCTCCCTCCATCTGTTCTTCCTTTTCCAGCTTGTCCCCCTTTCTTATCCTTCTTTTTTTTATACTTCTGCCCTTTTAGTAGCCTACCTGTTTCCTTTCCTCTTTCCCCCCTACTTCTCTATGAGGTGAGACAAATTTCTATATCTAAATATGTATGACATTCTGATTTTTGCCTCTTCATGTTATGTAATTTACCCCATTTTACCTCCCCTTTCCTTTTCTTCCAGTACATTCCCTTTACCATCTCTAGCTTCTTTTTTATATTCTTACATTAAAATCAACTTATTCAATATTCCTTGAAATTTTCATTTTGGTATCTCTTTCAGGAAATGATTGGGGGAATCTTCCAAGGGCTATTTTACCTTCTGGTTCTAGGACATCAGGGCAGTCTTCCTTGTTGATTTCTTGAAAGATGCAGTCTATGATCTTTTTTGTTGTGATTTTCAGGTACTCCAATAATTTTAGATTGTCTCTCTTGGATCTAGTTTCTAGTTCAGTTGTTTTTCCAATGAAGTATTTTACATTTTTCTACTGTTTTTTTTTTATTATTTTCTTGGTTTTGTTTGACTGATTCTTGATTGAGTCTTTCATTTCCATTTATTCAATTCCAATTTTTAGTGAATTATTTTCTTCAGTTAGCTTTTTTACATTCTTTTATATTTGGCCAATTGAACTTTTAAAGGAATTGTTTTGTTCATTTGAATTTTTTCCATTTCACCAATTCTGTTTTTCAAGGAGTTGTTTTTTTGAGAAGTGGTTTTTTAAAATACATTTTTTCTCATTTCACCATTTGTATTTTTTAAAGAGTTGCCTTTTTCAGACAATTTCTTTTTCTTTTCCAAAGCTTTCATTTCCTTTCTCCATTTTTCTTTTAATTCTTTTAATATTCTTTTTGAATTGTTCTAAGAGAGACCAACTTGGGTTGGACACTAATTCATTTCACCCTTAGAGTCTTCATCTGAACACATTTTCCTTTAGTACCCTCAGGGTTTAAGGTCTATTTTATCCTGTTTCCATAATAGCTATATATGGTCAGAAATTTTTGCTTTTTTGCTCATTTTTTAAAAGTTGAGGTCTGCTCCTAGGGCAAAGGTGAGGTTGTCCCAAGTTTCCTCTATAAGGTGATAGGGGTTTTATATTGCCCTGGGGCTGGTGTTGCCAGCTTCCTTCCTGGGCTGGGTGGGTGTGTTAAAATCTTGCTTGTTATGTTGCTGTTCAAGTGCTCACTATTAAACTTCTATAGTTTCATTAAAGATCCCCCATTGTTGTCACTGAGTTTTACATAAAGGTCAAAGCACAGCATCATGATTCTTAAGGACATATGAATTGGAACTCAGACATATGAATTTATGATATGATCTCATAGGTCATCCCGCAAACAGGTAGAGAGAATTCCTTTTGATTTAAGGGTTGGCTTCCTAAGACTTAGAATAGCCCTTAATGGAGAATCTTGTGAAGTTTTTGAGGTGTGCATTAGTGTAGCTTTTTATTTAAAGGCTAAATGATCAGTGTTTATGGATCCCTAAAATATTTCTGGATTAGATTAGAAAATTAATTCTATGACCTCTAAGGTCCTTTCCAACTTTATAGATTGGATCTGTATCTACAACTACAGATTTTTCAGAATACCTTAGCCCCTGTCCAGGCCTCAATGAACAGACTTAGGACGTAATTAATATTTGTTTCAATAATATGAAATCTAACTAGTACACATTTTAAAATTATTCCAAGTTGTATTTAATGTGAGATAAGATTTATTTATTGTTATTCAGTCAACAAACTTTTAATTACCTACTATGTTCCAATCACTGTACTAAATGCAATTTAGCAATTGCATAGCTACAAAGAAAGGCAAAAGATAGTCTCTATTTTAAGGTGTTCACTATTTAGTGAGGGAAACAACAGGCAAACCAATATGTACAAACAAGCTACATACAGAAAATAATGGAAAGAAGGCAATATAATTAAGAGGGATTGGGAAAGGCTTTGTGTAATGTGCTAACTGTGTAGGTTTTTTTTTTTAATAACACATTGCTATTAGTTTTATCCTAGGTGATATAGGGAAATATTTATAGACTTTGGGAAATGAACCAATAGAGAGGGAAATATTAAAAATAAATAAAAAGAGTGGGGCTGGCAGAGAGAGCCCTTTATTGAGAAAATGAGATGAAATGGGATCACTTAAGTAAAACAACTACCTTGGTAAGGAGTGAGGCTACTTTATCACAATAAGACAGAAGTTAAGAAGGAAATAAATGGCAGAAGACATCTAAATGATAGGGGATGTAGAAAAAAAGAGGAAAATGAGTTAACAATGAATAGCTCCAACTTTTTCAGTAAAATATAAGGCAAGATTCTTATCTGAGGGACCTAAATGATTTCTCAGCCTGTTTTCATATTGAGGAATTCACTTTTTATTGCCCTCAGTCCTTTTTCCTGTTGACTTCTGGGCACATAGAACTGGCCCCTAATGGATACCAATGCACTTTCCTTCAAGCACGGTGGACCTCCATGCCACTCCCTCTCCCACCAAACATATTCTTCCCCAGGTCTCTCTGATCTTAATTTCTCTGCTGCTGTACAGTAACCACTTCTGTCTCATGAAGATAATGATTTATTTTCCCTATATCTTTGCATCTACCCCATAGAGTTGAGTGAATTACAGAGCATATGTCAGTGGGTCAGCATGTGTTGTTCTGCATGCATATGGAGGTTAGGGGAGAGGTCTTAAGTGAGCATACTAGGAATTAGGGATTAGCCTGTTCTGCTATTAATTTTTCAGACTATTAATTTGTGAAGATTCTTGGTATCTTGGTCTGTAGAGTTAGCTGCAATTACTTTATCTTTTGTTCATGTTTCTTAATTTGGGTAGCTTTGAGAATTCTTTAAAATAGGAAAATGTCTGGTCCTTCAACTTGTTGAAGGAGGCCCCTCTCTCCTTCAATGTCTTTTTTTTTTTTGCTTTTTGCTGAGGCAATTGGGGTTAAGTGACTTGCCCAGGGTCACACAGCTGTTACGTGTCTGAGACCAGATTTGAACTCAGGTCCTCCTGACTTCAGGGCTGGTGCTCTATCCACTGCGCCACCTAGCTGCCCCTTCAATGTCTTTTTAAAAAATCTTTCTCTTTTCTTCCTATTTGATGTTGATTTAAGTCTTTATCAAATTGCTAAATATAGAGAACTGGATCCTAAATTATTAATTTCTTAACTGTGACAATATAAATAATGTCAATTTTGTGATATTTTATATTCGCTATATTTATCAGTGAATAAATTGTCTTGTTTTAGAGGGAGGATTTTTTCACATTAGTCCTTGAATTTCCTTTACATCTTTTGCAGCAGATGTTATTACATGTGCAATTATATTCCTGTTGTTCCTTGGCTTATGCTCATTATACGTAATACAAGAGGAAATTTCCAAGTGTCCCATGAAATGATGGCTTTGGGCTGCCAACTCCTCAAATCCATTTGTTTGCTTTCTCAAGGAGAACTTGTGAGCCATCTTTTTATTTCATACAATGATTTTCTGAGCCATCTTTTTATTTCATATTCTGATTTTCTTTTTGAGAATGGCAATATTGGTGTGGATTAGTTTTTCTAAGAGTAGTGATCATTGGGTGAATATTTCACATTTTCATTAAAAATAAGTAAATTTTAGGATCATAGATTTTGATCAGAAATGGGTCTTAATAAAATCCAACTCCTCCATTTTAAAGATATAGAAACTTTTATATTAAAAAAACCTGTTCACTGCTTCATTTTTCTTTGCTAAATCATCTCATTGCAGTAATGTTTTTATAATATTAATCTGTGTCATCTCAGAATCTTCTTCCTCCATTTTTCTGCTACTTCACAGCTACTCCTATGGTAAGAGAATAGAAGCACACTGAATTAAGGTTGATTTTTATTTCACCTTCATTTCATCAGCTACCATGATAAAAGAATTTATAACCTAATAGCCAATCTAATGAGAATAAATCATTCTATACATAGCTAGACTAGTTATTAACTAACAGACTCAATCGGAAAACAGAATTGTATTTCCCATGCCCACTGTTTTTGGGTAATGATGCAATGTAATTATTGTTTGAAGGATTTTCTACAGATCTATGAAATTAACTGCACATTTTATCAGTTACTTTAAAGAAGGGAGAATTGAGTAAATCAATTACCTCATCCTTAAACAAGGAAAGAGAAGCAAATATCTAACAGATTAAAGAGTAAAACTTTAATTGATGATTAGGAAAGGAGAAATGTGAAGTGAGAGCAGAATAATTAGACTGAGAAAATATTAAGAGATGGAGGGATTTGAGATCATAATGAAACTAAAAAATGGATTTAGGGAAGATAATGCACAGGAAAACATGAAATGATTGGTAGTTACATATAAGTTTTGTTGTTGTTGAAAGAAGTGACTAATAGTGAGAACCAGAGTTTAACTATCCTTATTTATAGCTGGGCAAGGGTGAGTGAATATGTTGTGGGATGTGAGTAGATTGATAGACTAAGAGACTATAGTGTTTGACAGGTCATCAGTAAGAATACTGAAGTTCTCTAGTATTAGAGCAAAAGTTGGGGAAAATGCAATTCAGAACCATACCAAAGAGCTATAAAACTGTGTAGACCCTTTGATCCAGCAGTGTCACCACTAACTTTGTGTCCTAAAGAGATCATTAAAAGAGGGAAAAAAACCCACATGCGCAAAAATGTTTATAGCATCTCTTTTTTAGATGGCAAAGAATTGAAAATTGAAGGAATACAAATCAAATGGTGCATGGCTGAATAAGTTGTGGTATATAAATGTATTGGGAGTCTTGAAAAGCTTAGGAGGGTGGAACCAAGATGGTGGAGATCAGACACAAGTTTCTGTAACCTCCTCTAACCTTTCCTCGAACTAATAGCAGATGAAGCCTCTAGACTGGTTTTGAAGTCAAAGAATCCATAAATATCTGGAGTACAACACATTTCTGGAAGAAGATACCCTGAAAGAACTTCAAAATACATCTGTTTCAATTGGGCAGAGGGGTGGTCTGCAGAACCCAGATTGTAGCACAGGGAGACTGAGGCACGGAGCTGGAGAGGGAGTCAGAATGTTGTGGCTTCCATGCACCTGGGAGTCTTGTGTGGGCCTGTAGGGCCAATCTGTCTTGAGAATAAGAAGGTGGTTTGGCAGATCTGCCTTTTCTTGGGGGTAGATTGTGAACTACTGAGTCCCAGAAGAGCACTGGACCTAGCTACCATTACACAGCACCCTAAAGCAAATAGTCAATTAGCAGAACTGCACAGTACCTGAAATAACTCAATCAGCAGAACTGCCCAGCACTTGAAATAACTCAATCCACAGAACTGCCCCAGGGCAAATTAAAGCAGCTGGCCCTCCTTTGCCTTGAACAGACCTCAAGGCTTATAAAATGAATAAAAAACCAAAAGTAACTCTCATCATAGACACCTTTTATGGAGAGAGAAAAGCAAAATACTGGGGAGGAAGGAAAGGGGATAGGAAAGAGAAAAGCATAACCTAGGATAAATAAGATAGCAGGAAATAGAGAATTAGTTATTTTAACTGTGAATGTGAATGGGATGAACTCTCCCATAAAGTGGAAGTGACTAGCAGACTGGAAAGTATAATGACATATACAGAGTGAAGTAAAGGGCTGGAGCAGAATCTATTATGCTTCAGGTGAACAAAAAAAAAAGTAGGGTAGCAATCTTGATCTCAGATCAAGTAAAAGCAAAGATAGATCTAATTAAAAGAGATAAGGAAGGAAACTATATTTTACTAAAGGGTACCATAGATAATGAAGCAATATCAATACTAAACATATATGCACCAAGTGGTATAACATCCAAATTCCTAGAGGACAAGTTAAGAGAGATGCAAGAAGAAATAGACAGCAAAACTATACTAGTGGGGGATCTCAACCTTGCTCTTTCAGAGTTAGATAAATCAAACCACAAAATGAATAAGAAATAAGTTAAGGAGGTAAACAAAATGTTAGAAAAGTTAGGTATCGTAGATCTTTGGAGGAAATTAAATGGAGACAGAAAGAAGTTTACTTTTTTCCTTAATAATTCATGGAACATATACAAAAAATGACCATGTGTTATATCATAAAAACCTCAAAATCAAATCCAGAGAGGGAGAAATAGTAAATGCATTTTATTTCAGATCATGATGCAATAAAAATCACATGCAATATAAGGCCAGGAGAAAATAGACCAAAAAGCAA
>JAJPUD010025795.1:0-17184 GCA_023553655.1 Myrmecobius fasciatus
AGAGAGAGAGAGAGAGAGAGAGAGAGAGAGAGAGAGAGAGAGAGAGAGGGAGAGAGAGAGAGAGAGAGAGAGAGAGAGATTTAAAAATAAATAAAATAAATCCGTGTTTCAAGGTCATTTCTTGGAATGAATAAGAAACGATTAGCAAGCTTATTCTGGTGTCCCATGTGGTGAAAGGCTAAGCAGGCCTCTTGAGTAATCAATCCAATCTCACATTTGAAAGGGTCTAATTTACTTCAAGGCTCCCAAAAGCCACAGTCAAGCTCAAGGTTATGAAATGGCTCAATATCCTTAAAAAAAAAAAAAAAAAAAAAAAAAAAAAGAGGAAAGGAAAAGGAAAATTGCTGTCAATATAAATGCCACAGAAAACCTCCAGACTCTTTAAATTTCAGAATTTGTAGGCAAACTTATTATTTCCTTTCCCACATCACTAATTCAATAAATGGCATCTCTTTGGTTTAGTTATAGAAGTAACTAGAGCAATGAATATCACAGAAATACAATGGAACATTAAGCAAAGTAGCTGCAAGTTAACAAGAAGGTAAAGATTTTTTTATCTTGACATTTTTAGGTTCACCAAAATCTGGCTCCAGTTTCCTTTTTCATTATTTTCCATTATTTCCTTACTTCCTGTTTCAATCAGCAGCTTGGTGGTAGGTTTGAAACTCAGAAGTCTCTAGATTCAAATCTTTCTCCAACCTGTAGTGATTGTGATTCTGGGCTAGTAACTCATTCTTTCTGATCTTCACTTTGCTCTTCTGACAAATGAGAGGGTTACCCTAGATGGCTTTTGAGTCCCTTCTGATGCCAGATGAATGATTGAAATAAAGGTCTCACTTTTAAGTTATTCTTCACTCCAGACAAATGAAGTTAGGATTTTATCATTTATTTTCTCATCTCTATACATTTTGAAAGAGAGAGCTTCCTATTCAGAACTATTCAGCACTTTAAAGATAACACTTTAAGTTATAGACATGAAGGCAGGAAATAAGCATTTATTAAGCACCTACTATGTATCCACTATGTATGTAAACTTACCATTATTATAAGTATTTTACAATGGAGGGAGACTGCCCTTATTTAGAGCATATGCAGTTATTTTGGTTCACTTCATTTACTGCATAATGTATTACTTACAACCTTTCAATTTTCTGCTGATGTAATAAATGCACATATGAAAGGTTCCAATGGAATAGCAAGCATTATCTCTGTCTCTTTTACTGTCTTTGTCTCTCTTTGTCTGACCATGTCTGTGTCCATTTCTACCTCTCTCTCTTTGTTCCTGCCTCTCTGTCTTTCTTTGTCTCTATGATTCTCTCTCTTTCTATCTCTGTCTCTTTCGGTCTCTGTCTTTCTGTCTCTATCTCTCCTCCCTCTGTGTTTCTGTAAAAAACTCTGTATCTCTCTGTCTCTCTATCTCTGTGTTTCTTTCCCTCTCTCTCTCTCTGTCTTTCTCAAACCAGGTTGTGGCACTTTAGGTTTCAAAAGGAATGACCTTGCTAAAATTGAGTCTATTTCCTTCAGAGGCTAAGACTTATAAAAAGAAGAATTATCCTGGTTTAAGGTGTGTTACCTTGAGTGTTTGAGTGTGTGTGTGTCTGTGTATTGGGGGGGGGCTTAACACAGATATCTTTATATTTGTGTCTTTATATATTTTCAGCAAATATCTTTTTGTTAGAGCCAATTGCTGCTCATAATTAATTGATTGATTAATTGATGTTTAATTAATCAAAAGCTAATTGATTTTGCTAGAGTTAGTTGATAATGAATAGAAAACAAATGGCTAAATTAATCTTAGAGAGATACAAGCTGGTTCTGGTAATTGGTATTAGAGGTAGAACAAAACTACATGGGAATCAAGGACCTATGCAGGGGCCTGCATGACTCCAAAGACCAAATCTGTTGGCTCTTATGTTATTGTACTGGTTGTTAGCTGAGAATAATTTTTATATCTTTAAATACAATCAAGCTTTATTTAAAAATGCAAAAATAGTATTAGCCCACAATGGTATGAAAACAGGTGTGTGTTTAGTCCAAAGGTCATAATTTGCCAAATCTGTATAGTATTAGAATTTTAAAGTCACTTAATCTTAGCCTGGAACTCAAAAAAAAAGATGAAGTAATCCTGTATTGAGGACATGATTTACCAGGGGAATTGGATTAAGGAAGTGATTCCAGATTTCAAAATGGCTGGAGAATAGCTTCATTATGGCTTCACTATTGTCACACAACAGCCAAGAAGTATCAGGGACAGGAATTGAATACAAAACTCTAGAACTTAGTTTTGAAACTTTGTTGTTGTTGTTGTTGTTGTTTTTACAATATGCAGTTCGATACCAGGGGTTAAGAAGTGAAGAATGAGCTGGAATGATGAAGAGAAAAATGAAAATGCCTAGGAAGTCTCAACAAGAGATTCACTGTTGAGATATGTTTAGCAAAAGTTAAAAAAAAAAAAAAACATATACCAAAAATACACTAAAGTCAGAGTTTGAAAAAAGAGCAGTAACAAGGGCTGAATAAGCCTAGTCTCAGGAGAGGGTAGCCAGATAAAGCAGTGGATAGAATGCTAAGCCTTCATTTAGGAAAACTCATCTTCCTCAGCTCAAATCTAGCCTCAGGCACTTATATCTGCATGACCTTGGATGAATTGCTTAACCCTGTTTACTTCCCTTTCCTTATGTTCCTTAAAATGAACTGGAGAAGGAAATGGCAACTACTTCAGTATCTTTGATAAGAAAACCCCTAATGGGATTACAAAGAGTCAGACAAGACTACAAAGACCCAACAACAACAAAATTCTCAAGATATTGGAACACTTTAGTTTCAATAGGATTCAGGACCAACTGGAAGAAATCATTGCTATTGTGAAATGCCACTTACTGGCACAATATTTAATAAGGTTTATCTGTAATGATAATCCCTTCTCCTACTTTTTCAAAATGCTTTTAGCATTTGTTCAGTTCTTTGAAGCCTGGTAATACATGACTTGATGGCAGAGTATATTGTTTTTCCTTTCAGGCATTCAGGGCTCACAGAGTATAAAACAAGTTATTGCCACTTGCCAAATTCTGTCAAATGTCTCAGTTTCCACTTTAATAATTTGTCTTACTATTTTTAATCAGTCTAAGATATTGGAGTAAATAATGTTGGATTGGTATTCAGAAAAAAATAAGTTTTAGTCCTGACTTTGCTACTTCCTAGCTTTGAACAAGTCAAGTCCCCTCTCTGAGCTTATTTACTGAATCCTAAAAAAAATGGTTGGCCTAGATAATTATTAAAGTACATTTTTTAGCCTTTTCATTCCAAAAATGAAAATTCAAATTGATTCTTTCTTATTTCAGCTCTGTCTCAGAATCTTTGTTAATGTGAAGTCATATAGAATTGATAAGATTTCCTTATTTAAAGCAAGATCATTAAATACTATAGTAATAAAAAGGGAATTGTTGATTTTTCAATGGGAAATAGCATGTTTTATACATGCCATAATAAATAGCTAGAGAAATACAGAGATTCTCAAAACATTCTCCCAAATTCCTGGAGGCTATATGTCTTTATTTCAGACTTCCTAATGAATAACCACCAAGTCAAAGAAACTTGTAGAGTGATATCCTCAAATGGAAAACAAAAAAATACAGTAAAACTTAATTTGTGTTATTTTAGGGATTGCCTATAATTGAGAAAATGCTAAAGAAAATGCAATCTTGGGGGCAGCTAGGTGGTGCAGTGGATAGAGCACCAGCCCTGAAGTCAGGAGGATCTGAGTTCAAATCTGGTCTCACACACTTAACAGTTCCTAGCTGTATGATCCTGGGCAAGTCACTTAATCCCAATTGCCTCAGCAAAAAAAAAAAAAAAAAGAAAGAAAATGCAACCATTGTCATCAGACTTAAAACTTTTGCCTCCATTGCCAAGTCCCATCTCTCCCAAAACACTATCCCTCACAGTTCCAAGAAATAAATTGATGAGATAATTTTTGCAAGGGTATATCAATAACTTCTATGCAATGAATACAATTAAAATATTAGGCCAGGTTTTTTTATTCCTTACAATTTTGTTTTTTGAAGTTATTCACATCAATTCTTTTGAATTTTGTCTACTTTGATCAAAACACAATACTAGGAAATGATATTAAAAATAAAAAAAAAATCTCTGCAATCAAGGAGCTTACACTGTACTAGAGGGATATAACAGATTGAACTATGTGCAACATGATACAAAGCCATTTCACAAGGGTCAGAATATTAATAAATGGAGATCAATAAAGGTCTCATGAAAGAGGCACAATCTGAACTATGCTTTGAAGGAAGCTTTGTATTCTACAATACAGACATGGGGAGGTAGTACTTTTCAGACATAATAGTTCATTCATGTAAAGCTATGGGAATCTGAAATGCAATCTCTTGTATTATGAAAAGAAAGTAAGGCTATTTTTACTGGAATGGAGAATGAAGTAAGGAAAATCATATGAAATATGTGTGGGAGTAGAAGCAAGCTCTAGGTTGTGAAGGATTGTGAATTTTGTATTTTATGCTAAAGACAATAACAGGGAGTCATTGAAGATTTTGGAGGAGAGGATGGGGGATATGATCAGATGTGTGTTTTACATGTTATTTTCATCTTTTTTGTTGTTGTTTGCTCATTTGCTGTTTTTTCTTCCTTGTAGTTTTTTCCCTCTTTTGATCTGATTTTTCTTTCACAGTATAACAAATAAGGAAATATGTTTAGAAGAATTGCATCTGGTTAAACTATGTTGAATTGCTTACTGTCTTAGGGAGGGGAGTAGGAGGGAGAGAGGGAGAAAATTTGGAATTCAGGGTTTTGCAAAGGTGAATATTGAGAACTATCTGCATGTATTTGGAGAAATAAAATACTATTTAAAAAAGATCTGTGCTTTAGCACCATCAATTTGATGATTATGTGGAGAATCAATTAAAGAGAGAGTGACCTGGAAGTAGGTAGATAAATGAGGTGACCTCTAATAATGCAAGCTCAAGGTGATGAACAACTGAGCCAGAGTAGTTTCTGTAAGAAGAGAAGAGGATGGATGTGAATGTTGTTACAGAGATAGATCAATGAAATATAGAGAATGAGTGGATGAAGAGTTTTGAGAGGGAAGGAAGACTTGGAGGAAATCCTGGATTTCAGATGTGGGGGACTAGATGAAAAATGGTATCAACTGACAGAATTGGAAAAGTTTAACAGGAGTGATTTTCTTGTGAAATATAACGAGTTTCATTTGGACAGCGAGGTAAGTTGCACATCAAATTATTTTTCCAAAGATAGAGCACAGATAAACCTTAAGTCAACTCCTGGTCAATTGTATCAAAATTAGTTAGTTTTACATATCTACCTAACTTCACTATGTACATACACATATTTATATGCAAATGATCTTTTGTATAACTGTATCTGTATGTATAATTAACTCTGCTCTTACAGTTATTTTCATCCATCTGTTTAGAGGTCCTGGAGTCTCAAAGAGATTTATTTTTTTTTAAATAAAAGCCAACAATTTATTATAAGGCAAATAAAAAAAATAGCTCATGGAAATTTTGTATTAGCATCTGTTATATTTCCATTTTAACCTGCTTCTGTATTGTTGTTCAGTCTTTTTTTGCTTTTGTCTGATGTTTTGATGTTTTGTGACTCCATTTAGGGCAAAGACACTGGGGTGATTTGCCATTTCCTTATCCAACTTATTTTTCAGATGAGAAGATTAAGGCAAACAAGATTAAGTCACTTGCCCAGGCTCATATAGCTAGTAAGTGTCTGAGGCTGGATTTGAACTCAGGAAGAGGAGTTTTCCTGATTCCAATTTCAGTGCTCTATCTTCTCTACCAGCTGCCTCATTGCTTGTGTACTATGGAACTGTAAAAATTTGTACTAAATAAAATATTTGTAATTTTAAAAATAATTTTACTTTCACATTTGTCAAATATGAAGAGAAAATGATGCTCTAGAGTAATAAATAAAATAGTGCAGATTTTTTTCTGCTATCAAATATTTAAACTAAAGTCTGAGCTGTGAAGCAGGTGATATTAGCTTTGAAGTGTTAAGTGTTTATCATTGTTATCTGAACTGTGATAAGTAATGTTGTACTTTCCCCACATAAAATTATGTCTCTTTAAATCTTCACATAAGGAGCAAGGACTTTCCCATTCATAGCTTATCTATATTGACAAGTTAATAAATAACATTAACTTGTAATCTATATTCCCCAAAATATAGGTAATGTGAGTGGGAGAGGGTGTACAAGTCCCAAAGATCTCTGGCAAAATGATTTCAGAGAATATAGGTTAGTCATATCCATGAAATAAATAGGTCAAAGAATGGCAAGATCATTGAATCAGAGCTAAAGGAACTTTGAAGGCCATCTAGTTCAACCCTCTCCCTTTTTAGAGAAACAAGGCTCAGGGTGACCAGTTCAAGATCATAAAGTCAGTAAGTTGTCAGAGAGAAGAACAGGAAACCAGGTTCTCTTATTTCAATCAATCCTCTTTCCACCAAACTTGTTGGGACCAAGAGTACACAAATATTAAAGAAAGGACATTTAAAGACTGATGGTTCAAAATCCAAGACAACAATTAGAAACTTGGAGATCTGAAGCAATCAGGGCAGGAAAATTGTAAGCCATAAGGCTCAAGAAAAGACTTAGCAATTGAGGCAAATCTTTCCCTCAGAATCTGAGCTTCTAGACAGTTTCCATTGCAGCAATATTTAATCTCAAAATGATTACTTTAGATCTGCAGGTGGTTGCAAGTATTTAGGAAGATTTTGTGTGCAGAGGAAAACCAACAGCTCATTAGTATCAGATTCTGAAGTAACCAAAGAGAAGTGAGATTCAAACTCTCACAATTTATCTGTAAACATGAAAAATTATGAACACATTGATTATTTTTAGATTGGTAGGGATCAGGTTTATCCCGATTTTATGGTCTCAAACTGAGAGCAAATGACATCACTACTTAAAGGTCACAATGTGGAAAGAATCATTTCTACAGTATGTTAAAGAAAGGGAAGGGAACCCTTTGTGAACATAATTGGTGAAATTTATTAAATCATAATGAAGCCAAAAGATCACAAGTACATGAAATGTTTAAAATGCTACTTACTAAACTCTTGAGATTATATATTTCTGAGCTGTCTTGTGTTCTTGAATCTCCCTGACTGGCTGAAGAGCCAAGTACTTCCCAGAAAGAGGTATGTCATCACTGAAGCCAAGTAAAGCTACTGCTGAGGCTTATTCATTTTATTTTTACAATCAGTCCCTGGTGGCCAAAAATAAACATAAAGGAAAAAAAAGTTCCCCTCTGATAGCTAAGTAATTAGACTAAAGTAGCTCTGCAAAACAGTGAAAAGAATTTTGCAGTGAGAGGGAGCAAAAGACTGGGATCAAGCAAACATTAGTTCTGCCACTGACTAGCTATGGTATTTTGAAAAGTTTTCTAACTAACATATCTCAGCTTCAGTTTCCTCATATATATATTGAGGGTTTTAGAGCAGATGGATTTTGAGGTCTCCAGCTCTGACATTCTGCACTTTCATGAAAAGGAGATTAAACTGATCTTGAGATATAGGATTTGAAAGAAGTCAATTTATTAAAAAAAGCAAAACAATCAGATGCTTTAAAATGTAATCACATAAATAGGTCTACAATCAATGGATAGATCAACAGCCCTAGAGGTAGGAGGATCCAAGTTGAAATCAGACACGTACTCATTGTGTGATCCTGGGCAAATGACTTGCAATGGCAAGTTAGATATGAGTGAAATGACTTAATATTGACAGAAAAATCTCTGGTCATTTACAGCGACCAAATGGATTGATGAATACTTAAATTTATTATACTTAAGGAGAATCATTACTAAGGTATAGGAAGATCTGATTCTTATAAAATTAAGTGCCACAAATCCATCACCTCCTCCTGCTCCTGAGTGTTAGCAGCAGTGTTGTGCTCATAAATGTTTCTAGAACAACTCTCTGAAGAAAAAAAAAGATACAACACACTTTTAAGATTAATCTGCATCATTAACATTTTTTCATTTTTTTCTTAATTCTAGACATTAACAAAACTACATTAACAAAACCCTGATTTTCACTATTTTCCAATTTCTAAGGTGTTAATTTTCACAATAAAATGTTTAATAATTGACTCTCAAGTCATCCGAGCTGACTCTAAGATGTCCCTGATTATTAGATTATAAGAATATTTGGAATGCTTATTTTTCCTGACTATTGAACACTAAATTTCTCCTCAATAATCTTCTCTTTAATTTTCCTTAAGAAGAACACACCATGTCAATGAGGGAGGAAAAATGACTATTTTTAATTCTATGCTCTTATCCTAGAACAAGCAGAATATCTTAATATGTTCATGGTTTTAGAAGTAGAAGAGATATTAGAAACTGTCTAATATACCAGCTCATTTTAAAATGAGAATGTTGAGGTTCAAAGAGAAGTGATTTATTTATCCAGGGTAACAGATAATAAGTGACAAAGTTAGAATTAGAACATAATTCCTCTGGTTCCACATCCAGGATTCTTTAAATTATTATACCCTTGAATATACTACATTTCTTTTGTATATCACACTATTTTCAGAACAGGAAGTATTACAATGGTACCCAGACACTCTCAGAGATCAGCATGAATTGGAGAGGTCGCTTCCCACTTTTGGAGGATTATAACTTTGCTACCTGCCTGATATTTAAATTTCTGGGTTACCCTCTCTCCCTACCCCCATTATTTTATGGATATCAAACCCTTGGGAATCTATCATACTTTTTTTTTTCAAAACATATGTCTGGGTAATTCTTCAACATTAACCCTTACAAAACCTTCTGTTACAAATTCCCCCCCCTACTCCTCACCCCTCCCCTAGATGGCAGGATATCCACTACATGTTAATTATGTTAAAATACTTGACAAATCAAAATATATGTATACATATTTCCACACTTATCATTGTGCAAAAAAAATCATATCTACAAGAAAGAAAAATCAGATAAAGGAAACACAATGCAAGCAAACATCAATAGAGAGCATGAAAATGTTATGTTGTGGTCCACATTTCACATCCCTCTCTCTGGGTGTATGTGGCTTTCTTCAGTGAACAATTGGAAGTGGTTTGAAATATTTCATTGTTGAAGAGAGCCATGTCCATCAGAATTGATCATCACATAGTATTATTTTTGCCATGTATAATGATCTCCTGGGAACCTATCATACTTGAAACACCTCACAAGTATCTTTAGAGTGCTTAACAGTGATTGGAGTTGAGGGTTATAGTGACATGTTCTATTGCTCAGTTTATGCTGCTTCCCCCCAAAAAACTCCCTTAAAATAGAATTAACTCTAGTACATCCTTCTTATTCTCTATCACCCCTTTCTACTTCACCCTGGATTCATTCTCTTAAATAAATGACTTTCACCATCTCCTCCCATTCATTTTCAATCTCTTTTTCTTTCCCTCTCTCTCTCTTCCTCTCCTTCTGGGTCTCTGTCTCCCCTTTTCTGTCTCTTGTGTTGCTGTCTTTCTTGTCTCTCTGTCTCTCTATCTCTGTCTCTATCTGTATATGTGTCTCTCTTGTCTCTGTGTCTGTGTCTCTTTTCTCTCTGTTTCTTTCCCCCTCTCAGTTTGCTGTTTCCTTAATCCTAGCTTTCACCAGAATCAAAAAAGATTCTTGGTACCTTCTCCAAGGTTACTCTCTGTCATACTCTTTCAAACATAGGATCATGAGAAAGAGTTGACATATCTCTTCTTTCTCATTATCATTTTCATATCCACCTTCTGCCATCATCACTCAGCGGCCATATCTCTTCTTTTACAATGTACTGTATACCTGTCCAGATCTATCTTGCTTTCATTTCTGAACCTTTGGATCACTTTCCCTTTTCCTTAATAAATTCAATATTTAATGCATAGTCATTTTTTCCATCCCAACCATTGCCCCACTTTGAAAATCCTGGCCACCCAATTTCTTAACTCACTCAACTCTACACAGTCTCTACCACCCATATATCTGAATCACTGGCTACAGTGGTAATAACTTACATAATTCCCTCCCTTCTCTACAACCCAGAAACACCTACATACAGAAAAACATACAGAATTTCTAATTACGGGCCTCAGTTTGGTATAGGGAAATAGTAGGCAAAGAGGATTAGAGAAATGAGAAGTGGAAATGATGAAAAAGAGGGTGGATTAAAGGAGGTAGTGTTCAGAAGTAAAATAGACTTTTGAGGAAGGATAAGATAAAAAGGGAAAAGAAATGATAAATGGAAGAAAATAGGATGAACTGTAAGTATGAATGGAATGAATTCCCCTATAGAACAGAAGTGGATAGTAGAAGGATCAGAAATCAGATCTGACAATATGTTATTTAGAAGAGAAATACTTAAAACAGAAACACATATTCAAAGTTAAAATAAAGGGTTCTACCACATCTATTGTGCTTCAGCTGGAATAAAAAAGGCAGGGATATCTATCATGATTTCAGAAAAAAAAAAAAAAAAAAAAAACAAGAACTGGGGCAGCTAGGTGGCGCAGTGGATAGAGCCCCAGCCTTGAAGTCAGGAGGACCTGAGTTCAAATCTGGCCTCAGACACTTAACATTTCCTAGCTGTGTGACCCTGGCAAAGTCACTTAACCTCAATTGCCTCAGCAAAAAAAAAAAAGCAAAAATTGACCCAATTAAAAGTTATACCCAAGGAAACTACATATTACTAAAGATGCCATAAGCAATGAAGTAATCTTTTTAAAAATTGTGAACAAATTTCTCTGAAAAAGCCATCATTTCTCAAATATAAAGAGAGCACAGTCAAATTTATAAAAATAAAAGCTACTTTCTAAATGATAAATAGTTGAAGGATACAGACAGGTAGCTTTTAGAAGAAATCAAAGCTTTCTAGAGTTATATGAAAAAATGCTCCAAATCACTATTGATAAAGATGCACATTAAAATTACTCTGAAGTTCTACCTTATATCTATCAGAAATGACAAATACTGGAAAGACAACCAAATTGCCTTTGGTTGAGGCAAAATTTTTACAGTAATAAGTTGTAGATGGAGTTGTGAACTAATAAAACCATCCTCGAGAATAATCTGGAACTATGTGCAAAAGGCTACAAAACTGTGAATACCCTTTAATCTAGCAATGTCACTATGAGGTTTGTACCCCAAAGAAATGAAGGAAAAATCAAAGGGATCTATACAAAATTGTGTACAGAAATCTATAAAAATAAATTTGTAGCAGTTCTTTTGGTGATGACAAACTATTGGAAATTAAGAAGATGCTCATAATTGGAAAATGATAGCAAAATATAGCATATGATCGTGCTAGTGTAATACTGGGATTTTAGAAATGACAGGAGAAAGATGAAGGAGAACATTTTCTAGTCAAAGGTAACTTAGAAGCTCAGCAGAAAAGGTGGGAGTCCAGTGTGCAGTTCCAGACCTTCCCCAAGTCTGGCCCAACCACTGAGTCAGTGGCAATACTGATGACTTCCAGACTTCTTAGCTAAGAGACACCAAAGAGTTCCTAGAAGATCAGCAGGAAAAAGTCTATGGGAGAGTGGAAACCCAGCCCATAATCCCGGTGCAAGCCCAGCCCTGTCCCCAGCTCCATCTCAAACCTCTAGTGTCAGTGAGGCAGTGAATCAGGGGCAGTGATGGAGGCTTTTGGACCTCTCAGCTTGGAGAACCGGAGAGGACTAGGTAGGTTAGTAGAGAGTATCTGTGGCATTGGTTTGGAGTCTGTCATGCAATCCCAGAGCAACCCCAGCTATAAATGAGTGGAGCCCCTGCCCCTGCCAGCACACCAGATCTTACAACTATAGAGGGGTGGGGACACTCCTAGCAGTTCCCAAGCAGAAAAGAAGGCTTGTGGTCAGATTCCTAGAAAGATCTCTGAAAACAGCTACACAAAAATCCCCAAAGCTTGGGACAGTGCATCCTCTACCCTGGAAACAGAGCCCTACTTTAACAAAGAGTTAAAACTGAGTAATAGGCTAGGAAAATGAGCAGACAATAAAAAAAGTTTCTGACCATAGAAAGCTACTATAGTGATAAGGAATTTCAAAACACATACTCAAAAGATGATAACAAAGTCAAAGCTCCTACATCCAAAGCCTCCAAGAAAAATAAGAACTGGTCTCAGGTTATGGAAGAGCTCAAAAGCGATTTTGAAAATCAATTAAGGGAAATTACCAGAAGGAAAATTAGGAAAAGAATTGAGAGTGGTATAAAAAGAGATACAAAAATGTCTTCTCCATAACGAATTGGTGGTAGATCTGTTACTAGAACTCATTTCTTCTCACTCCCAGTATAGGAATTCATCACAGTACATGCTATACTTCAGAATGTAACTAGTGAGTTAGAAGGGGAAAATCCATTTTGTACTCATGTGCACTTCAAAAAAGCTTGCAAGTTTATTTTATATACTCACATATAACAATATATATATATATATGTGTGTGTGTGTTGGAGAGGGAAGGAAATTGGATTCAGGAACCAAATGACACTAAGTAATACACTTGATACAAGGAAAAAATAAATGTATTCCCCACATCCCAGAGCTAGAGAAGAAAGACCATGTGAGAAGGGATGTAATTGTTCCCAAAGACATCTTGCTTAGAATTCACAGTGAAAATGACCAAGTACTTGTCATCTTGATCAAGGTCATGCTCAAAATGGTAGATTCTAGTGAATGTAATGTGATTTTGATGGATTCTATGATTCTGCCATGTCTTTTTAAAAATAATGTGTGAGATCTGGGAAGTTGGTCTTCCTCTTCTATTTGACCTTGGTGACTACTCAAGGGAACTTTGTTCTGTTAGAGAATGCACATTTTAGTTGGAGGAGGAAGAAATTGAAAAGGAACATGATTAATGTTGTGTAGGAGCCCTATGAACTTTTCATTCCTTAGCTAGGCTTTCCATTATTCAGGTTACTCAACTCTGTGTGCTAGGAATTGATACCTAATCCTGTGGGATACAGATTTTCTGACAAGCAGTTTATTTGGTTCAAAGAAGGAACCTATAGACATGGTGATCTATTGCTGCCATTATCCTAAGACATGTATTTAAAATTAGCCATGTACAAATCACAATCCTGAGCTCTTTGTCTTTAATACATCTAAATCCAAAGAAAATCCAATGAATGTTAGGGGATGAAATTATAATACCTTACCTTGGTGAAGAGTTGAAAAATGTACTTTTTCACCTTCTTTCTTCGCAGAGGTAGGTCACTATGGATGTAAAATATTTCATATTCTCTCAAACAAGGGTGATATATTAGTTATTTTATATGAGCTGCTTTTTCTTTCCCTTAAATTTTTCTGTAAAGGATGTTGAACTGGATAGAAGCTAGGAGAGAAATAAATTAGGAGATAAAGCTATGTAAAAAGTAAAGATAGAAATAAAAATAAGATTAAAAAAACAAAACGTTTTACAACAAAACAGGCAAAAGGTGAATTAGTGATTTATCAATTTCAATGGTGGGAGGAATAAATTGGCATACTTAAATCCTTATAATTTTTAAGAGGAAGAATGCTTTTAGTATAGAAATAAAGTTGTTTTCTTGTCAAAATAAATTCTCCTGGATTGATATTAGCTAAAGTTATTGCCTTTTCTTTTTCTGCTTTTTGCTAAGACAATTGAGGTTAAGTGACTTGCCCAGGGTCACACAGCTAGGGAATGTTAAGTGTCTGAGACCAAATTTGAACTCAGGTCCTCCTGACTTCAGGGCTGGTGCTCTATCCACTGCTCCACCTAGCTGCCCCAATCATTGCCTTTTCTAAAGACTGGAATCAACTCAATTTGCTAGTGTCTCAGAGTATTTAGAGCAGGAAAAGAATATCCTTATATTCTTGACAATCAACTGAAAAGTTACACATTTGAGTAATTGGGGAATGTGCCTGGAAAATCATCCTTATTATTTGCTGGTCATGAAGCTGCTCCTTAATCTTTATGAATGTCTATTTCTAGGATTCCAACAGAGGAAAGACAGCATGGTATAGTAACTATAAGACTGACCTTGGAGTTAGGAAAACCCAAGTTCAAGTCTTGTATCAGACTTATACTGGCTCTGTGACTTTGAACAAATTGCATTACCTCTCATGTTCTTAACCCAACACTAAGAAAATTGGTTACAGAACAGCTGCTAATCTGCCTTGGTAGAGTTTCTTCTAGCAATGAAATTACAGTTATAACAGACACACTGCAAATACAATATTACATATGCAATTACAATATTATAGCAAGCAGAACAAAAGACCTGAGTCCTACTGTTTCCCAGCTCTATGAATGTGGGAAAGTCCTCACATTCCCCAACCCTGATTTTCCACATCTGCAAAATGGGTATGAAACCACATATTCTACCTATATACTGAGATGATTGTGGAAATAGAAACAAATTTGTGCCATACATAGAAAGTGTTATACATATGTGAGATTCATTATACAATTATTGCATTTGTCACTTGGTTTTTAAATCAGATCTGTGCTTTCACCAGTAGTCCATACGGTGAAGAGGAAGGTCTCTTGGAAAGAAGATTGGCACCTGCTCAACAATTTTTGGTTACTTGGATTAAATACTTGACTGATGACCATAAAGTCAGTATGTATCAAAGGGAGACCAAACCTTCATATACTATAGTTATATCATTCTGTTTCTCCCTCTTCTTAATTCTGCATACAAGCCGAAATTCTAATTGTCTTGACTGAAATTTTTTTAAAAGTCCTTTATGTTTTGCCTCTCTCCATTAACCCCTCCAAAATGCATTACAAAAATTATAATATTCTACATGTATTTGGTCTAAACTTGAGTTTTTGTTGGTGTAAGTAGCTCTCTACTTAAGTACATCAACATCTATTTTGCAACTTGTAACCTTGGAGGGATATTAAAAGTTGAGGTGACTTATTCAGGGTCACACAGTTAAATTTATCTTGATCTCTATCTTTCCACTGAACCAAATGTCTCTAGAGAGGAAAGTGAGATGAGTGACCTTGTCCAGCCTTCCCTCATTTAAATTCAATTCATTTACATGTCATGATATCATTTCTGTGATGTCATGGTCCTCCTTGAGAACCAAGGACCAACAACAACAATTTCAAAGGCAGAAGTTGAACCTAGATCTCCTGACTCAGAGTGGTTCGCTTTTGCAGCATGATGTATATCATGTTTATATAGTGTTTTAAAGATTTTAGAGGGAAGTTCAGTGGTATAGTGGAAATATCATTGAGCCTGGAATCAGGAAGAATTGAATACAAATCCAGTCTCAAACATTTACTAGCTATGTGATCCTGGGCAAGTCATTTAATGTTGTTTGCTTCAGTTTCTTCATCTGTAAAATGAGTTGGAGAAGGAAATGGAAAATCATTCCAGTATCCTAGCCAAGAAAGTCTCAGAAGGGCTCATTAAGAATCAGTCACAGCTGAAATGATTGAACAACATAGGTTTTTAGAATATTGTCTTCTCAACAGTCCTACTATGATAAAGATAGCATTAGTAGTATCTCCATTTTGAGTCTGAGGTTCAAAGAGGTTAACTTAGAATAGTTAAATATCTTTCCCAAAGTCACTCAGTTTATATGTTACAGAGCTGGAAGTCTACTCCACATCTTCACACAGCAATTCTAGCATTCCTTCTTCTATTCCCTACAACCAGTACATTAAGTGTAGCTAATATATATTTCACTGAGGGCTGGACCAGTGGCATTATGGTTATTTTTAAAAGGAGCATAATCATACAAGAGTTCAGATATTATAGATGGAAATTATGTGAATTTCCTTATTAAAAACACATAGTGTGAAGAGCATCCTATTCATCATTTCCCAAGGAATAATCATATTTCACGACAATC
Organism: Myrmecobius fasciatus; assembly: GCA_023553655.1. Classification (NCBI taxonomy): domain Eukaryota; kingdom Metazoa; phylum Chordata; class Mammalia; order Dasyuromorphia; family Myrmecobiidae; genus Myrmecobius; species Myrmecobius fasciatus. The sequence continues at coordinate 15,865 of JAJPUD010025795.1, forward strand.
GTATACCACAATTTATTCAGTCATTCCCCAATTGATGGGCTCTCCTCACTTTCCATTTTTTTCTATGAGAAGAGAACTGTTACAACTATTTGTGTATACATAAGTCATTTTTCTTTTTTTAAAAAATCTCTTTTGCTATTCATGCCTAATAGCTGTGTAGTTAGGTGAAAGGATATACATCTTTTGATCATTTAATCTTTTATCAATTAAGGCATGGCTCTTATTTTTTATAAATTTGATACAGTTCCCTTTAGATTTGAGAAATAAGGTCTTATCAAAGAAACTTGCTTCAAATTTTAAAAAATTGCTAACTTTTGCTATTTTCCCCATTCATTCAGTTCTCTCTCCTTTCATCCTCTCCATTTTTTATTAAAACTTTTTATTTGCAAAACATAGGTATAGGTAATTCTTCAACATTGACCCTTACAAAGCTTCTGTTACAAATTTTCCCCCCTAGTCCCCAACCCTCCCCTAGATGGCAGGAAATCCACTACATGTTAATTATGTTAAAATATTTGACAAATCGAATATATGTATACATATTTCCACATTTATCATTGTTGTGCAAGAAAAATCATATCTACAAGAAAAAAATCAGAGAAAAGAAACACAATGCAAGCAAACATCAATAGAGAGCATGAAAATGTTCTGTGGTGGTCCACATTTCATATTCCTCTCTCTGGGTGTATATGGCTTTCTTCACTGAACAATTGGAACTGGTTTGAAACAATTCATTGTTGAAGAGAGCCATGTCCATCAGAATTGATCATCATATAGTATTGTTGTTGCCATGTATAATGATCTCCTGGCTCTGCTCATTTTGCTCAGAATCAGTTCATGCAAGTTTCTCCAGGCCTCTCTGAAATCATGCTGCTGGTCATTTCTTATAGAACAATAATATTCCATAACATTCATATATTATAATTTGTTCAGCCATCCTCCAATCGATGGGCATCCCATTCAGTTTCCAGTTTCTAGCCACTACAAAAAGGGCTGCCACAAATATTCTTGCATGTGTGGGGCCCTTTCCTTCCTTTAAGATATCTTTAGGATATAAGACCAAGAGAAACACTGCTGGAACAAAGCGTATGCACAGTTTGCACCCTCTCCATTTTTAAAAGTGTTTTGCTACTGACTATTCCCTCTCCCAATATACCCTCTTTTCTATCACCTTCCCTTCTTCCCATATCACTTTCCCTTCTTATTTTTCTGCAGGGTAAGACAGATTTACACCCATATTGAGTGTGTATGTTATTTCCTCTTTGAGGCTAAGTCTGATGAGAATAAAGTTCACTCACTCACCCTGTCTTCCACTCCACT
>JAJPUD010025796.1:0-17183 GCA_023553655.1 Myrmecobius fasciatus
AATTGTTCTTTGAATGTTTGGTAGAATTCACATGTAAATCCATCTGGCCCTGGAGATTTTTTCTTTGGGAGTTGGTTAATGGCTTGTTCTATTTCTTTTTCTGATATGGGGCTATTTAAATAATTTATATCCTCTTCTGTTAACCTGGGCAATCTATATTTTTGTAGATATTCCTCCATTTCATTTAGATTATCAAACTTACTGGCATAAAGTTGGGCAAAGTAACTCCTAATTATTGCTCTAATTTCCTCTTCATTGGAGGAAAGTTCTCCCTTATCATTCTTGAGACTAACAATTTGATTTTCCTCTCTCCTTTTTCTTATCAAATTAACTAAAGGCTTATCTATTTTGTTGGTTTTTTCATAGAACCAACTCTTAGTTTTATTTATTAACTCAATAGTTTTCTGGTTTCGATTTTATTAATTTCTCCTTTTATTTTTAGAATTTCCAATTTGGTATTTAATTGAGGGTTTTTAATTTGTTCTTTTTCTAGTTTTTTTTAAATAATAAGCCCAGTTCATTGATCTTTTCTTTCTCTATTTTATGCAAGTAAGCATCTAGAGATATAAAACTGCCCGTTATAACCGCTTTGGCCATATCGCACAAATTTTGGTATGTTGTCTCCTTATTGTCTCTCCTGGATGAAATTATTGATTGTATCTATGATTTGCTCTTTCACCCATTCATTCTTCAGGATTAGATTATTTAATTTCCAAATAACTTTTGGTCTATTTTCTCCTGGCCTTATATTGCATGTGATTTTTATTGCATCATGATCTGAAAAAGATGCATTTACTATTTCTGCCTTTCTGCGTTTCATTTTGAGGTTTTTATGCCCTAACACATGGTCAATTTTTGTATAGGTTCCATGGACTGCTGAGAAATAGTAAACTCCGTACTGTCTTCATTCAACTTTCTCCATAGATCTATCATACCTAACTTTTCTAACAATTGGTTTATCTTCCTAGTTTCTTTCTTGTTTATTTTGTGGTTTGATTTATCTAATTCTGAGAGAGCAAGTTTGAGAGCCCCCACTAGTATAGTTTGGCTGTCTATTTCTTCTTTCATCTCTCTTAATTTCTCCCCTAGGAATTTGAATGCTATTGCACTTGGAGCCTATATATTTAGTATTGATATTGTTACGTTATCTATGGTACCCTTTAATAAAATATAGTTTCCTTCCTTACCTCTTTTGATTAGATCTATCTTGGCTTTTACTTGATCTGAGATAAGGATTGCTACCCCTGCTTTTTTTTTGTTCACCTGAAGCATAATAGGTTTTGCTCCAGCCTTTTACCTTCATCCTATATGTGTCACCATGTTTTAGATGTGTTTCTTGTAGACAACATATTGTGGGATTCTGGTTTTTAATCCATCTGCTATCTGCTTCCGCTTTATGGGAGAGTTCATCCCATTCACAGTCATAGTTAGAATAACTAATTCTTTATTTCCTGCCATCTTATTTACCCAAGTGATGTTTTTCCCTTTCCTTTCCTCTTTCTCCCTTCCCCCCTCCTCAGTACTTTGATTTTGATGACCCCCTCCCCCAAACAATCCTCCAGCCTTTATATCCCCTCCCCCTTTTTTTTACTCCTTTCCCCTGATTCTTCTATTTTCCCTTCTAATAGTTTATCCCTTTCTTTTCCTCCTTTCCCTCCCACTTCCCTGTAGCAACAGACAAGTTTCTAGGTGAAATCAAGTGTCTGATATACAATTTTAAAACCCAACCTGATGAGAGCAAGATTTACACAATGTTCATCTCCCTCCCCTCTTTCTCTCTATTATATTAGGTTTTCTTTGCCTCTTTAAGAGATTTTACCTTGTTTTTACCTCTTTTTTAAGATCTTATTTTACCACTTTTCCCATCTTTTCCCCAGTTTGACAACCTTTCCCCCTCTAGTTCTCTTTTTCATATTATCAAAGTAATATCCAGTTAATTATACCCCCAAACTTTAAGTATCCCCCTAGTAAAAATAAAGTTCTCAAGAGTCCTTTCCTTTTTACCTTTTTATGCATCTCTTGAGTTCTGTGTTTGGATGTCGAATTTTTTGTTCAGATCCAGTCTTTTCATTAGAAATAGGTGAAATTCACCTATATCATTGAATGACCATCTCCTTCCCTGGAGGATAATGCTCATTCTAGCTGGATAAGTTATTCTTGGTTGTAATCCAAGTTCCTTTGCCCTTCGGAATATCTGGTTCCAGGCTCTTTGATCCTTCAGTGTGGAGGCTGACAGATCCTGTGTGATTCTAATTATTGATCCTCGGTATTTGAATTGTTTCTTTCTAGCTGCTAGCAGAATCTGTTACTTGGTTCTATAGTCCTGAAATTTAGCCACGATACTCCTTGGGGTCTTAATTTTGGGGTCTCTTTCAGGAGGTGATCGGTGAATTCTTTCAATGGTGATTTTGCCCTTTGATTCTACAATCTCAGGGCAGTTTTCTTTCAGGATTTCCTGGAAGATAGTGTTTAGATTCTTTTTTTGTCATGGCTTTCAGGAAGTCCAATAATTCTTAGATTGTCTCTCCTAGATCTATTTTCCAAGTAAGTTGTTTTTCCTAGGAGATATTTCATATTTTCATCTAATTTTTCATTTTTTTTGTTTTTGTTTGACTGATTCTTGAAGTCTTATTGAGTCATTCACTTGCATTTGTTCAATTCTTATTTTTAAAGTGTTATTTTCTTCAGTTACCTTTTGAAGTTCCTTTTGTAACTGGCTAATTGAATTTTTTTGTTCATTGCACTCTTTTTCCAATTCACTAATTTTATTTTTCAATAAACTTGTGTCTTTTTCATGTCTCTTTTGCAAGGCATCATATCCTTCTTGCTAGATATTGTATCCTTCTTGCATTGATTTCAATTTATTTTCCCATTTATCCTCCAGCTCTCTTTTGAGGTCCTTTATGCAATCTTCCAGAATGGCCTTTTGAAAAGGAAACCAGTGATGGTCCTTAATAACTTCCTCTGGGGTTTTGTCTAAAGGAACTTCAGGATCTGGGGTCATCCCTTCTTTCTCTCGATAAAAGCTGTCTATCGTGAGAGCTCTCTTTTGCTTCTTCATTTTTTTCAGACAGCCTGGGTGTCTCTTTAAGGCTTAGAAAAAAACGGTGGCTTAAGTTCTTTGTCCTGGGGCAATTTGGTGAATTAACTTAAGGTGCTGGGCTGTTGGGGGCTAGGACTAAGTCCGAATTACTCCTTAAATAAGGCAAGTCTGCCAGAACACCTGTGCTCAATCAGGGCAGAGTGTCCCGAGTGCCTCAGATAAACTCCAGCTGTTTGGAGTTTCTGCCACAATGAGCTGAGTCCCACCATCGCTTCTGGCATACACAGAGTGCACAGTTTATCCCTCTGTCCTAGTTAAACAAATCTGATATGAAATTCTTCAGAAAGCAGTGTCCAAATATTTCTGGATTCATTGACTTGAAGATCAGTTCAGAGGCTTATTTTATTTTTGTTTTGAGAGAAGATAGGAGGAGGACGCCGAGAGTCACGTTTTCACTCTGCCATCTTGGCTATGCCCCCACAGTGTCCTTGTAATGTATATGTCAAAGGGACTATAAATCACTTAGGGCTGGAAAATGTCCATGCCCTAAATTTCATTCACCAATAAAAGTCCCTTATTCCTGTGGAAATTCCCTGTTTTTGACAAGTTTCCATGATGGCAATGGACAGTCTCAAGAAAATTTAATCAATCAACTTCACACCTTATGTTCCTCATTTTTGCCTAGAAAAAAAATGTTCTGTTAACTTTGTTTCTGTTCTCTAATCACTGAGAGGTCATTTAATGGCAACTTGTCAACCTAGCTATTAGAACATGTCTTGGTTATTTTTATGCCTCATATTTCTCTTTTAGATAATAAATCAACAATATTTTTCCCAAATGACAAGACTGGGTAACATAATAGATGGAGCACTAGACATGAAATAAGGAAGACCTGAGTTAAAATTTGATCTCAGACACTTACTAGTTGTTTGCTCGTAGACAAGTCCCACCTTGGTTCCACAGACCTATACTGCTGACCTTATAAGTTGTCTTTGGTGTCTCTGGGCTGAGAGGTCTAGAAAATGCCAATACTGATGCTGATTCAGATGTCCTTAGACCTGTTCTTCCTTTGCTGGCATGGCCCCATGGCTGGACCTGGGGCTGAGCTGTCACAGGCTGCAAAAGTATCACACATTGGACTCCCACTGTGGTGTCACAGATCTTTTCTGATGATTTTCTAAGTTGTATTCAACTGGAAAATATTCTACTCCAATCTTTCTGAGTTTTCTGACTATAAAATTTGTTGAGTCATTATTTAAAGGAATTTGGAGTATTTTGGGGGAGAGATTGGACAAATTCCTGCCTAAATCCCATCATCTTGATTCTGCTTTCCTTGTGCATCTTTTATTATAGCATAATAGTATCCCAACATAATTATATACAACGATAATTACATACAACAGCTCTTCCCCAATTAATGTGCATCTACTCAATTTCAATTTTGTGCCTCAAGAAAAGAGTTGCTATAAATCTTTTTTACATATACATCCTTTTCATTTTAAAAATCTCTTTTGCAACACAGACCTAATAATGATATTCTTAGATCAAAGCATATGTTTCATTTTATATCCCTTTGGGTATAGCTGAATTGAAAAATCAATTAATAACTCCACCAATAGTGTGTTAATATTCCATTTTTACTATATCTTCTCCAATATTTATTTTCCTTTTCTATCTTTATATTTTTAATTTTTATTAATTAGATCATATTTTTCTATGGATATACATAGCTAGGATTACTTCATATAACAACTATTGATAATTTATGAATTGGGGAATGGCTCTTATTTTTATAAATTTAATTCAGTTTTCTATGTGTTTGAAGAATGAGGTCTTTATTAGAAAAACTTTCTTACATTTTTAAAACAATTGCTCTTGCTAAATCTATTTACTCCCTACTTATTCTATTCTATTGAACTCTTTGTTAATGTAGAACTCTATTTCCAGGATGGACAGTGCACTGTCCCAAAGTTTAGAAGTACTTTTCAGGTGTTTTCAGAAAAATTTCTAGTCACTTGTAAATTTTCAGTTTTTCCAAGGTGGAATGATCTATGAAGAGATGTATTTAGTATAGTTCTGGCCCATGCTCTGGTCTGGGAGCAACTATAGTCACTCCTTTCTGCTTCAGAATTGTAAGGAGGGTCTCTGCTCCACTATGATGGCAAACTTTGGTGTGCTAATACTCCTCCTGGAACTGCCACCCAGAAATATGAAGCAGATTGAAGTATGGGCAAAGCATCAGAGTGCTGTATCAGTGCTACCAAAGAGAACCCTATAATCTCTTTCTATTTGTTTGAGCCCCTTATCATCTGTGGACTGAAAAGTTTGGAAACTACCACTTCTGCCATGGATTAAGTCTCTCTGGGGCCTTTTTCCTGTTTTGCAGAGCCAAGGCAGTGTTAATGTGGCCTGCACTGGACTGTATTCTGTGCTCACCTTATTGTGACATTCTTTTCCTGACCAACTTCCAAGTTAACCTGGGCAAGAAAGTTTCACTCCATTTTTGAGGGTTCTGTTTAAAGGTATTTGGAGATGAGAGCTCAAGAGAGTCCCTGCCTTTACTCTGCTCTCTTAACTCTGAATCTGTTTATTGTTTCCAAAGTCATTGTTTTTCTTATAGCTACTGATGAGCACTGCTTCTTCCTTGGTTTACTCCAACTGTTGCCTTTCAAGGATTTGGAATCTTTCAGATGTGATTATCTATTCCCATCATCACCATATATGGGATCACAAATGCACCCTTATTTTGTTTGGAGAACTGAATTTTATATATATTTTTTCTCAGACCTCCTTACTTGTCACTTCCAGTTTTTTATCATTTCATTTTTCAGCTGTCTTTCTGATGTTTACCTGACTAAAGCCTGCTTATTTCCTATTTCTGATTATCACCTTAAATCTGTAGCTACAGAAATATCCCATTCCTTGACACTTTGGGATCCATTGCTCTGAAAAAAGAGCACATTTCTCTGATGTGGCAAACAATCTTGAATGCTAACCAAAAATGTTGCCTTGTTTGTGACATGACAGTTTAAAAAATCTTGAAGAAATCCCATCATATTTATATATGATTTTTTTTTTGCTTTTTTTGCTGAGACAATTAAGGTTAAGTGACTTGCCCAGAGTCACACAGCTAGGGAATGTTAAGTGTCTGAAGCCAAATTTGAACTCAGGTCCTCCGGACTTCAGGGCTCGTGCTCTATCCCCTGTGCCACCTAGCTGCCCCTTAGGGCATGACTTACGCATGAAATACTCATTATATTAGGCTGATTTTCTAATATTGTAAGAAGTATAATATTTAGAGAAAACAGCTGAACTAGAAAAAAGCATTGGAGTTCAGTAGTAACAGTGACAAATGGACTCCTTATATAAGTCCACAGGAAAAGGTAGTCAGGATGTAGCCATAGATCATTGACAAGGAGCAGCAAATAGAGAAAACTCTTTGCAAACAAAAACAGAAGAGACAGAGGGGCCTTAAGGGTATAAATGTCGACCAGGGGCTGTTATCCTTTTCCATCACCATTTAGGAGTTTTAGTTACAAATTGAGTAAAGTGGCTCACTGGGAAGAAAAATATCCTTTGCCTCTTTATGGCATTGCATACATTTTAAAAATATTTGTTGCTATGTAAATGAAATTTCTCTGTACAGGATTCAACACACTTTTGTCAAGTGTTTACTATGTTAAGACATTGTGATAGGTCCTGTGAAAATAAAATATAAATAATAAACAATCTCTGTTCTTAAGAAACCTGTGTTGTTTTGGAGAGGTGCATAATTTAATATAAGATAATTTGAGGAGGGAGAAAGAATTGATAAGGTGAAGAGAAGGAATCAGGAAAGATTTGTTGATCTTTCCTGATCTGGACAGAAAATCTCAGAGGCAGACCATGGAAGGCAAATTTTCATTTCAAACATGAAATTTTAGGCTCACGAAATTTACAAGGTGGAGAGTTTTTGCAGTTGAAGATAGTTTGTCTGTAATACAGATTGTGTTAAAAGGGAAACAATAGTTATATAGAAGGGAGAGTATGGATGGTTTTCAATCTTAGACTGAAACATATACTTTGTAATAGGCAATAGGGAAACACTGAAGTCTTTGAACAATGCACTGGTATAGTCAACCCTGTTTTTTAGGAACATTAATTTGTCATGTGTGTGGAGGATGGATCAAAGAAGATAATTAAAAGCATCATTAGAAGACTACAGCAGTAGTCTGAATGCATGATACACACCTTTGACTTTATAAGTGGAAAGGAGTTTAAAATTAGAGATATGAGCATAGGATTGATAATATTTTTAAAATATTTAAATATTGGTGATTGAAAGAAGGAAAATAAAAAATATTTGTGTATGTGGTTAACTTAAAGTATATGTAAATAAAATGTCACAATCAAGATAGCACTAAATTTGGGATTAGAAGATCTAGAGTTGAATCCTTGCTCTGCTATTCGTCACTCTTGAAAATTTGGAAAGTCATATGAAATAAATGAATCTCACTTTCCTTATCACTAAAATAAAAGAATAGAATTAGATGTTGCTAGTTTTCTGTTTTTCAATTAATCCTATGATTGTATGATACATAAGGAAATAATAAGCTTGCAGAAATTTAATTGTTTTTAGCAAACTGAGGAAGATACTAAACAAAACTTACTTTGCACAATCTGTGTAAATTCTGCTATGAATTTCTGTAAAAACATGTAACATTGGAACTGGTATTTAAGCCCTGGGCATCCCTTGAGCAGAGACTGCCAAAGATGCTATTTAAACCAAATTGATTTAATAGTGCTATTGTCATGGCACTGTATTCCAATTATGAATCATTTCAGTTTTCATATTCCATCTGGAGTTTGCACTAGGGTATTCCTATATTATTTTGGACAAAGGTTCCAACACTGCTTGGTAGTATTTGATTCTTAGTCAGTGTTCATAAATAAATATATGGCCTTAAAATTTCATTTTGAGCTCAGATTTGGACATAAATGCCAAATAGAACATCACTTCTGTCCTTGGACTTCAAGAAAAAGTAATCTTACCTGGGTACAAAATTCTAGTGAAGAGGCTACATATTAGTGGGATATTATTATAGATGATGATGATGTTACAAACTAACATTAATGCTTTATGGTTTGCAAGTTACTTTATATAAATTATCTCATTTGGTCCTCATAAAGGCTTATTGCATATATGTTGTTATTCTGCTTATGTTATGAAAGAGGGAACTGAGACACAAAGAGGCTAAGAGACTTGTCTAGAGTCACACAATCAATAAGTGTCTGAGACAGGATTTAAACTCAGGTCTTCCTGATTCTAAATTTAGAAGTCTTAATATCTAAGCCACTTAAAGGCAATTTTTTACCCATTTGTTTTCAGTTCTTAGAATAGTAATACATAACTTGTAACATAGTAATCAATGGATAGTTATTGATTTTTAAAAATCATCCCAGAGTCATATAAATCCTGATGCTGTCTTTTAACTCAGTAAAAATGTTTATTTATTTGACATTTTGTTGAGTAAAAGCTTTTATGAATTGACCGTATTAAAAGTGTTTTATAATGATTTATAGTGATGGCTTAAGGTATTTCATGATTTTAAAAGTCACAGAAAATAGAACATAGTCAATGAACTTAGCAAGAGACCTTAGAAATCAACTAATCTTTCCTCTTCCTTTCACATATGAACAGAGTATACATATGGACTAGAGGGTTTATAATGAAATCAAGCTAGGGTTCACATCTCAGTTTTGATATTTTCCTCCTGTGTACTTTGGACAAATCTCTTTACGTTGGGTCATAGAACCAAAGATTTAGAGTTGAAAGGGAATTAGAGGCTATTTTGTCCAAACTATCCATTTTACAGAGGAAAAAAAAACTGAGGCCCAGAGAGAGAAATTATGTGATAAAACTTGCTTGCATATTCTAACTAGCAAGGTGAGATTTGGATTCAGTTTCTCTAACTTCAGGTAATCATTCTCTTCATAACACCATATTGCCTTTGATCACATTTAGTCACATGTAAAATGAGGGAAGTAGAATAGAACCTGTTTACAAGATTATGTAGCTGATCAGTGACCAGAGCTAAAAACTAGAAGAAGTTTCAGGAATCTCAGTCCTTCATTAGTTACATGACATTTCAGGATTCTGAATGATCACACATACATAATCTGGAGAGAGGAATATATACATGCATACATATGTACATAGAGTATTCATTTTGTCTTTCTGACTTAATTCATTTTCTCACAATATGTGATTTAGTTTATGTCTGAAGAGAGTGTGTGAATGTACTTTTGATCTGTGAAAGATAGGAAGAGAAGAGAATGAATAATTTCTAGATTGCAATATAAAATAGTAAATACAATTGTAAATAGTATGTATTTATTTGGGTCCAAGCACTTTGATAAGGACTTTTACAATATTATCCTATTTGATGCTTACAGCAGTCCTTCAGGATAGATACTATCCCTATCCCCATTTTAAATTTGCAAACTAAGGCAAATAGAAATTCAGTGACTTGACCATGATCAAACAGCTAGGTAGTGTATGAGGTCAGATTTGAACTGAAGTCTTCCTCACTGCCAACCTAGAACTTTATCCACTCCTCTCCAGCTGCCTCTTAAATGGAATATATAGTAAATTGTGAAAGCATCAAATAATCCCTAAATATTTAACCAACATTTAAATGAGTTGCTTATATATTCATATGCCTGCTTTAACTTGCAGTTTGGGCAGGAAGGTATAGATCAGAAATTTGGGTCATGCAAGGGGATCTGCCAGGATTACATTTCTGCTCTTTTTAGCCATTTCCTGTGATGCCTTTACTGAGATTTACCCCAACTTTCCCTCTTCCCATTTGACAGAAGGGCTTTAAGTATTGATTCCTAGTGATTTTTTTATGTACTCAAAAAATTAGGGATAATTGTCTGGTTTATTTTAAAATAGTGCTTTGGTATTAATGTGTGTCTAACAATTGTGTTAATAGAAAATAGAAAATTAGCTTCTCATGCACATTCTTGTTTTCTTTGGTTGCTTGCATTTATCTTATAGGCTTTTTTTTTCATTAAAAGGAAAAAAAAACTTCAGGAGGGAGATAAATGTCTAAAAGGGAATTGATGATGTCTCAAAGTTTAGAGGTATTAGCAGAAATGAAATATGATTGTATGAGTTATAAACATTTAAATATGTCTAATTCTTTAAATTATCAAACAAATTGATTAGTTAATTTATTCACTAAGTGGGAGGAATAATGGACTAAGAACTGGGAGTCAAGACTTGGGCTCAGTTCTCTCTTCTGACATTGACTACTTATATGACTTCTGTCAAGTCACTTTTCAGTGGCAAAGGAAGAATTATAAATTACAGAACAGTCATTAATCTGCATTATTGAAGGAATTTCCTCACTATACAGTTTCTTATACCAATGAAATCATAATTCTGGACCAAAAGGATTTTTTTCTTCCTTAAGTGTTGATTTAATGCCGTGAATTGCATTGTGAGTTAATAAAGCTACAAAGACAAACATGATACTGCTCTTTATCATAAAGGAAATGTCTTATTATCATTTGACTTCCAGCTGTATATTCTGTGGTCTATTCAAACAGATTACCTAGGGTGGTTGGCCAGTAGGAAGCCCACATATTTGTGGAAATTTTTGCCTACTTTTTCATCTTTTTTTGATATTTTGGGGAAATCTGATTGAAAGCAGAGAAGCTGAGCATCCAATCTGACATTTTAAATTAAAAACAAATCTCAGACTTGTCATATAAATTGAAGTTATGAAAATAAATTGGCTGTAACACAAACCAACTGCAACTCTTTCCTTGGGTAAGGAATCATGCTGATAGCCCTGGATTTATGAGAAATCTTACAAGTTAAAAATATCCAACTCACTTAGACGTTGAAAAGGAAGATAAATCTTTGAATTAAAGATATTAGTTAAATGGGATTGACATATAATTTTTTTCATATTTTTTCTTGCTTATTTGGGTCATTGTGCTTGAAACATGACAACATATAAATATACAAAAAGGTTGGATTTTTAAAAAATTCACATTTTGCTTAAGGAGCATCTGTTAGCACTGAATGAAAGGCACATTTCACTTTTTGAATAGCAGTTACAGTTGTTTACAGAAATCACAAAGAGCATTAACCTTTCCAAAATCAAGCAGAAGGCCATCCTTGATGGTCAACTTTTTTTCCCGTAATTTCTTTTCCTTTTTTGCTGATGCTAAATTATTCGAAGTCCAAAGGAAGCAAGAAAGGTGACAAAGAAATGAAGCAATTACTCTGTAATGTAAATTTAACAATGTATCTAAAGATTAAAGAAGTACTAATCAGTTGTAATTCTTGTTAAAGGAAACCAAGGGTTTCAGCCTTCAGAATACCATAGGACATGAGCTTTCATTCCAAAAAATAAGAAGGAAAAGTAGTTTCAAGTAACAACATTTCAGTTTTGGAGAAAAGAGGAATTACGTATGTCAAAATTTCATCTTTTATGTACAATAAATCTTGTGTTTAGCAGTGATGTGATAATGAAAGCGTTATTATCTCTATTAAGATTAAGGTAGTTTTTACAACTTTATGCTAATGCACAGTGTTCATTGCTCATAGTAAATGTAAACCTTTCTTTTTGTTTGATTTACTCTTTGCAGTAGAAGTGCCTTTCTCCTAATTCTATGACTCCTTATAATGTCCATTTTAAGACTTGTTTATGTCTTCTATCAATGTAAATGAATTGAGTTTATTTCAAACATTGAAATATTGAGGGTAAAAGTCAATTGTTTTGACTCTACTGAAATATTTGACTACTGTTTACATGAATGATGTACTAAGGAGTTTAGTTCAATACCACAAGGATAAAAATGCCTACTATCTTCAAGGCATACTTGAATTTTTTTTTTTAGTGGCAGAAAATTGAAAAAAAATAATTTAGTGGCAGAAAAATAACAATGCAAAGACATAGATGTGTTCTTCGTATTTGGAGAAGCATTATGGAATTCTGAAAGAAAAAAAAATCACTTCTGATAAAAATTAATTTTATGGGCCTGCAGAAGTTTCTTAAAATTTCAGTGCCCTAGACATTTTCTCTAAGCTAACAAATTACAGATTAAGTTGCTATTGGTAGAGGAAGTTTGATAATTGGGAATTTTCTGTACCCATGAAATCACAGTATAATCAAGGCATTAATAAATGGTAATAGTTCTAGTAAAGTATGAAAGATTAAATAAATTGAGATTTAATTAATAATCACCTATTGAAAATACATAGCAATGAAATGTTTCCTAGGGTTGTGTGATGATTTGTGATGGAGTATTCTGTTTTAATTTATTGTCTATTATAAGAAAACAGAATAAGTGAACACTTATTAATCTTATCTGAAGGGAAGAGGAAGAAATGCACATCTATATAAATGCCTATTATGTGCTAGTCATTGTACTAAACAACCTATTGCAAATATTACTTTGATCCTAACAATAACCCTGCAAGGTAGTTATTGTTATTATCTAAATTTTATACTTACAGAAACCGAGATAAGCAGGTTAAGTAACTTTCTGAAGACTCACACAACTAATTTTCTGAAAATTGATTTGAACTCATATCTCTATAACTCTGATCTGACCCCTCTATCTATAATCCCACTTAGCTGCAAGACTCTCTACAAGGCTTTGATTGCCCAAATGTCTATTTTGTCATGGCTGGATAGGAAAATAGGATTTAGGTTAAACTACTAGTATGTAACAAAGCCTAAATTTGAAAGACAGCCTGAATACTGACTGTCTCCAGATATAAAGCTATTTCTATGTGATTAAATTATTTTTCCCTAACTATTTTGAAATTTCTACCATGAAATTTTATTCCTTTGGGTAATTTTATCTCCAGGTAAACATTGCTAGAGGCATCCATTGGCTGTTTTACAATAGTCAAGTCATTCAACATCTCAGAATTTAGGATCTGGAGAAGGCAAGAGGAGCTCCTCACAAGGAATAGCTTTAATCAACTCTAATCACTGGTCAGGTCAAAAACATTTAAAAATTAAATAAAAATAGCAGTGGTAAAGGAATATGCAGCAGAGTTCTGATACCAGCTTTCTCACAAGTAACAATACTATTTTTGGCAAGTTTCTGCCTTATACTGATATATATATATATATATAGTAGGATGTAGATTTTAGATGTAGATTAGAGATGTAGATGTTCTCCAAAGAATACCCTATCACACATACCCCCAAAAAACTATTATTTTTTTTCTTTTTAAACACAAGTTTTTGTGTTTTATTTTTTATTAATTGCATTTCCCCTTTGTGCTTTTCTGCCCCCTCCCCATTTCTTATAGCCAGTATTGTAAAAGAGAAAAAAAACAATCAACAAAACTGAGCAAAACACTATTTTAGTCAAGGTAGCAAGAATAGCTAATCTAGGGAGTTTGATTCTGAAGTTATTTGATTCATGGATCTTTGAGGACATGGGGAATAATAGGTGCTAAGGCCAAATTTACTTATTCTGTAGGTCAACCTTATGGTCAGCTAGCACATTAGCACCTAGTACATATTCTCATCATCTCATAATGATACCAGTATTATTATTACAAAATACTGTATATTAGTATATTTGCTTATCTCATCCTTATACATTGCAAATTAAATATAATCCCTCTATGTTATATGTGACATCACCACGTAATAGTCATACATGTTATCTCTATGTGTGCATATACACAGATATGTACTTATGCAATCATTGGAATTAGGGAAATATAAGCATTTTTGACCAAGCAGAATATTAAACGTTAGAATTTCACAAGCCAAGGATTCTTTGCTCCTCTTTTAATTAATAAAGGAAGGGTAAAGGTTTCAAGGACTCTGAAAAATGGGATGAAGACAGATGAAGGAAAGAGAATCCTAGTCATAAGATATACAGTCATAAAGCTTTGGGAAAAGGAAGGCCTAGAAGAAGTAGTGCAATGATAAGATAACAGTGGGCCATTAAACAAATTTGCCTGATAGGAATGGAAAAGATGGATAGAAAAGCAGAAATATAAAATGGAAGTACAGTGGTAAGACCAAGGAATTAACCAGACTTTAGCAGTTCTCATATGCTTCCCATTAATAACTGATAAGGCTTGAGCAAAACAATTAAATTATCTGTCTTGGTTGTTGTTATTAGTAATATTTATATTAGTTATAATTATATTTTATTATGTCCTACAATATATTTAAATTTCTATAATTATTACAAATACAAATAATGAGAATAGCAACCATAGTAATGAGGTATTATGCTATTTGTTTATACAAAGAATTATTCATTAGCTAGTCATCTGAACAAAATAGTAAAAGGCTGCATAATATAACTTAGGACCTGCCATAGTTTCAGATAGCCTAAAGGCAGAAAAGGCATGGTATTAACTAGTAATATCAAACTTAAATCAAAATAGGGGCTACTAAACCATACATAATGATTCTTACAAGCCTCATACTGACTTAGAAATCCAAATTACATATAAACATTTTCTATATCCTATATTATCTTTTCTAATTTTGTTAAATATTTCCCAATTACATTTTAATCTGATTCAGGAATGCTTCAGAACACACGTTTGACATGTCTGATATAGAACATTTGGTCTATGATTTCAAAACATAGTAAGTATGTCTGACTCTTGGTCTCCAAATACAATAGAATATTACTGTAAAGCTCAAAGGAATGAGTGGCATGAATTATAGTAGCAGAAATCCTATGATATTTTCTGCATTATTCATCTTGACATGTAATATATACAATAGCATGCCTCTTTACCTAATTTATTCACTTATGTTTTATTTTGATTTTCCAGTTCTGTAGTAAGCTGCTAGTGAGCAGGTACCATTGAGCATGCTATTGTGCTCATAGCAGATGCTGAAAAAAAATTTAATTTAATCAGTTAATAAAATGATTTTGACAATAGAGTTAGAATCAACTACTGATACTTAAAGCAAGGGCTCCATGAAGGAACAAAGGAGCCAGTGATTCAAGGACTGGAGTCATTTTTCTGTTGAATCAATCAATCAGAGGTATGAACTAGATTTTAATAAGGCCTGGATATTTTCACAGGAAAAGGCATAGCTACATTTCAACTAGATATTATAGAAAGTATGTTGTGATTAAGTGATGAACTAGCCAAACTAAAATAGCAATCCAATTCAGTTACAGGCATTTGAACAGGCTAAGAGTTAGAGGAAGGAACAGTCAATCCAATGAGTGGCAAAGACTTGGAATCTCCATCTCTGCACCCCAACTGTTGAATGGAAAGAAGGAGCTAGTAAATTTTATATGGTGAGTAGCCTAGCAGCATTCCCAGGATAGTGTGGCTGTTGGCATCAGGAGCTATAGATACAACAAAAAGGAGTAAGCTTTAAGTATTTGTAAAAGCTTAACTGCAAGCTCTACCATGCCTATGGGAACTTAATAAATATCAAAAGAAAGGAAGAAAACGACTGCCAGTAACTTCCATAAGTTGTAAGTCACTCTTTTCTACATGTATTCACTAAACTTGAGCCCACTTTCCCCTGGATTCTATATGTACTGGTGAGACACAATGAAACATAATATTACACATATATACATAACTTTTAAGAATATTTTCAATCCCAAATTTTAGGTTCCTCTACATTCCTTTCCCCCATCCATTAAGAAGGAAAGAAATATATTTGCAAAAATCTATATGAAATCATGCAAAACAAATTTATTTCCACTTTGGCCGTGTTGTTAAAAACAAAGCAAGAAAAAAAAAGGTGAAAGAAAATATTTCATTCTGCACTTGTAATTCACTCTTTTTCTCTTTGAAGGTGGATTGCATTTTTCATTATGAGTCCTTTGGATTTGTTGTAGATCATTGTATTTATCAGAGTAGATAAGTCTTTCATGTTTGATTATTGTTACAATGTTGATGTTACTCTATATAGTATTCTCCTGGTTCTGTCCATATCACCTTGCATTAAGTAGCAGACAACTTCCATGGTTTTTCTGATATGATCCAGTATCATATTTGTGTGTGTGAGAGAGAGAGACAATTGGAATTAAGTGACTTGCCCAGGGTCACACAGCAACTGCCAAGTATCAAGGTTCTTCTGACTCCAGAATCAGCACTTTATTTTCTCTGCCACTTTGCTGCTCCTACTATATCATTTCTTATAGCACAACAGTATTTTATTAAAAAACAAAACAAAACAAAAATACATATAACAAAATTGGTAGGCATCTCCTCATTTTTAATGTTTTACCATCACAAAAAGAATTGCTGTATTTTTTGTATATATGAGTCCTTTTCCATTTCCTGTGATCTCTTTGGGATACAGTCTTACAAGTATTTGGAGCAAAGAGTATGAACATTTTTTTTATTAAAGCTTTTTATTTGTATAACATATGTATGGGTAGTTCCCCAGCATTGATCTTTACAAAGCTTTCCATTACAAATTTTACCCCCAGGCCCCTCCCCTCCCCTAGATGGCAGGAAGTCCACTACATGTTAATAATGTTGAAATGCTTGAGAAGTTATGCAAGAAAAAGCCTATCTACAAGAAAAAAAAAGAATCAGAGGAAAGCAACACAATGCAAGCAAATGTAAATAGAGATCATGAAAATGTTACGTTGTGGTCCATATTTCATATCCCTCTCTCTGGGTGCATATGGTTTTCTTCAGTGAACAATTGGAACTGGCTTGAGACAATTCTTTGTTGCAGAGAGCCATGTCCATCAGAATTAATCATCATGTAATACTGTTGTTGCTCTGTATGACGATCTCCTGGTTCTGCTCGTTTCACTCAGCATCAGTTCAAGCAAGTCCCTCCAGGCCTCTCGGAAATCGTCCTGCTGGTTGTTTATAACAGAGCAATAATATTCCATAACATTCCTGTACCATAATTTATTCAGCCACTCTCCAATTGATGGGCATCCCTTCAGTTTCCAGTTTCTAGCCACTACAAGAAGGGCTGCCACAAACATTCTTGCACATGTGTGTCCCTTTCCTTCCTCTAAGATCTCCTTGGGATATAGGCCCAGTAGAAACACTGCTGGGTCAAAGGGTATGCACAGTTTGACAATTTTTGAGCATAGCTCCAAAATGCTCTCCAGAATAGCTGGATCCATTCACAGTTCCACCAACAATGTA
>JAJPUD010025797.1:0-17182 GCA_023553655.1 Myrmecobius fasciatus
AAGTCTATCTTTGCTTTTACTTGGTCTGAGATCAGGATTGCTACCCCTGCTTTTTTTTGTTCACCTGAAGCATAATAGATTCTGCTCCAGCCTTTTACCTTCACCCTGTATGTATCTGTATTTTTTAGATGTGTGTCTTGTATACAACATATTGTTGGATTCTGGTTTTTAATCCAGTCTGCTATCTGCTTCTGCTTTAAGGGAGAGTTCATTCCATTCACATCCACAGTTAAAATAACTAATTCTGTATTTCCTGCCATCTTATTTACCCTAGTTTATGCTTTTCTCTTTCTTATCCCCTTTCCCTCCTCCCTACTATTTTGTTTTTGAAAACCACTTCCCTCAAACAATCCTTCCCCTTTAGAGCACCACCCACCCCTTTTTCCCCCCTTTCCCTCCTGTTTCCTTATAAGTATGTCTATTATTCCCTCTGAGCCAAATCTGATGAGATGGAGATTAACCCAATTCTCATTCCCCTCCCTTTTTTCCCCTCAATCATTATAGGTTTTCTTTGCCTCTACCTGTGATGTAATTTCCATTATTTTACCTCCCTTTCCTCTTCTTCCAGTGTTATCCCTTTTCTACCTTTGATTTCTTTTTCAGTTTATCATGTAATAATAATCATAAAATCACAATAAACATATAATAATTATAAAATCCCCGTAATCATAGCATAATATCACAGTAATCGAATAAAAAAATCACAGTAATCGAATCATAATCATAATGTAAGAATAGATTTATAAAATCAACCCTCATTCTATAAGTATCTATAACATAAATATAGTTCTCAAGAGTTTTTTTTTTTTCTTGTTACCTTTTTATGTTTCTCTTGTGTTCTATGTTTGTAGATCAATTTTTTTGATCAGTTCTGGTCTTTTCAGTAGAAATTGGTGAAATTCTCCTATATCATTGAATGACCATCTTCTTCCCTGGAAGATAATGCTCATTCTAGCTGGGTAACTTATTCTTGGCTGCAATCCAAGTTCCTTTGCCCTTCAGAATATCTGATTCCAGGACCTTCGATCCTTCAAAGTAGAAGCTGCTAGGTCCTGTGTGATCCTAATTGTAGCTCCCCGATATTTAAATTGTTTCTTTCTGGCTTCTTGTAATATCTTTTCCTTGGTATGATAGTTCTGGAATTTAGCCACAATATTTCTGGGGGACTTAATTTTTGGGTTTCTTTCAGGAGGTGATCGGTGGATTGTTTCAAGGAGTATTTTGCCTTCTGGGTCTAAAATATCAGGGCAGTTTTCTTTTATGATTTCCTGGAAGATAGTGTCCAGGTTCTTTTTTTCATCATGGCTTTCAGGAAGCCCTATAATCCTTAGATTGTCTCTCCTAGATCTATTTTCCAAGTCAGTTGTTTTTCCTAGGAGATATTTCCTGTTTTTCTCTATCTTTTCATTTTTTTGTTTTTGTTCGACTGATTCTTGAAGTCTTGATGAGTCATTCATTTCCAATTGTTCGATTCTAATATTTAATGTCTTATTTTCTTCAGTTACTGTTTTTAGTTTCTTTTGCAATTGACCAATTACATTTTTTTTTTGTTCATTGCATTCTTTTTCCATTTTTTCTATTTTATTTTGCAGTGATCTCATTTCGTTTCCCCATGTTTCTTCTAACTCTCTTTTAAGATTTTTTATGCAATCTTCAAAGAAAGCCTTGTGACATGGAGACCAATTTATGTCTCTCTTTGGGGCTTTTTCTAGAGTCGCTTTACCTTTAGGGGCCTCAGGATTTGAGGTCTGTTCTTCCCTCTCTCCATAAAAGTTGTCTATGGTGAGAGCTCTTTTTGGTTTTTTATTCATTTTTATTTTTAAAGGTGTGAGGTCTGTTTAGGGAAAAGGTGGGACAGCTGCTTTAATTTGCCCTGGGGCAGTTCTGCTGATTGAGTTATTTCAGGAACTGGGCAGTTCTGCTGATTGAATTATGTCAGGTGCTGGGCAGTTCTGCTTTAGTTCACCCTGGGGTGGTTCTGCTGATTGAATTATTTCAGGTACTGGGCACTTCTGCTGATTGAATTATTTCAGGTACTGGGTAGTTCTGCTGATTTAATTATTTCTGGTGCTGATCAGTCCTGTTGTTTGATTGATTGCTTTAAGGTGCTGTGAAATGGCAGCTAGGTCTGAGGCTCATCAGGGGTTCAGTGGTTCACAATCTATCCCCCTCAAAAGGCAGACCCTCCAAACCACCTGCCCACAATCAGGACAGATTGGCCCAAGAGACCCCCAGAAGACTCCCAGGTGTGTGAAAAGCACAACGCTCCCACTCCTGTTCCGACTCCTGCTCCAGCTCCCTGCTCCAGCTCCCTGCCCCGGTCTCCCTGCGCTGCAGTCTGGGTTCAGCAGACCACCCCCCTCCCCAATCAAAACAGACATGTTTTGAGGTTCTTCCAGAGTATCTTCTTCTAGAATCGTGTTGTTCTCCAGATATTGTGGATTTTTTTTGCTTCAGAATCAGTCTAGAGGCTTCATATGTTGTTGGTTTGAGGGGAGGTTAGAGGAGGTTACAGAGACTCCTGTCTGATCTCTGCCACCATGGCTCCACCCCCGGAAGGAAACAACTACAATGAGATTTTTCAAACCAGTTTCAATTGTTCAATGATGAAGAAAGCCATATAGACCCAGGGAGAGGCCTGTGGGACCTGAGTATGGACCACAACATAGCATTTTCATGCTCTCTATTGATTTTTGCTAGCATTTTGTTTTCCTTCTTAGTTTTTTTTTTTTTTATTTCTTGTAGATCCGATTTTTCTTTACAGCCAGATAACTGTATAAATATGTATACATATATTCAATTTATCATTTATTTTAACATAATTAACATGTATTAGACTTCCTGTCATCTAGAAGAGGGGGTGGAGGGAAGGAGGGGAAAACTTGTGACAAAAAGCTTTGCAAGTGTCAGTGTGGAAAAATTATCCATGCATATGTTTTGCAAATAAATATCTTTAATAAAAAAACAAGTAATTTGAAAAAAAAAATTGATCCCATGGAAATAATTTAAGAATTATTGGATTATCTGAATTTCTTGGTAAAAAAAACTTAAACATCATTATCTCTATAAATTATAATGAATAATTGTCATGATATCCTAGAACCAAAAAATAAAATTGTAATTTTAATAATCCACCAATCACCTCCTGAATATGGTCCCAAAATAAAAAAAAAATCCAGAACTGTGATAGTTAAATACAAGGATTACTAGGTCAAGGAGAAAATGTTGCAAACTGTTAAAAAAGAATTGTTTATGTGTATGCCAAGCACTTTGCTATGTGATGGAGAGAAAGTTTCCAGCAAAACGGAAGACAATATCAATAACTTATATTCTTACAAGGGAAGACAACATTCCAAAGGGAATTGAAACATGACAGTTGTGGTATGGGTGCTTTTGAAGTTTCTCAGTCAAGAATAGACCTTGAAAGACAATGAAGTTTTAGTAGAATGCTTTACAAATTGGACGACCCAAGAGAAATGTGTCAATAGGAAAAAAAAAAGAACATTCAGGTCTTACAGAGGGATATTCAAGGTTGAAAAGTGTGAAGTGATGCTTAGATGATCTACAGTGAGAAGGACACATATTCTGTAGGAAATGTTAAGTTGCAACACCAATAGAAGTATGATTTGAAATTTTAGGCATCACAAATTGTGTCAGGAAAGAGAAGATTAATTTAGAAGAAAAAAGAGAATAAATAAAATATATATCATCAATATGAAGTTTAAAAATTAGGATAAAACTTTTCAATTTCCAAGGGAAAATTAGAGAAAGTATCATTTGACAGTTATTCATGTAGGCAAGATGTAGGGCTTTAGTGAACCACAAGCACAGATTATGCAATAACACAATAATGCAGCCAAATAATGAGTAAAATTTTAGCAATATTAAAACAGATTTTATTCAAAGCAAAGGAGGCACTAACTCCTTTATATTATAACTATCAGTTACTCAGTCCAACAAGAATTATTTATCATATATTATATACTGGGCATTATGCTCATCTATGTGGATACAAAAAGGGGCAACAGGTATGTAGTGGGAGGATGTTCAAAATTTCAATTTGGTAGTCATTCTAATACCTTTTCTCTCTCACAATTTTCTTTGTAATCTTCCACATGACAAACTAGCTCTATCAATGTGTGTGTCAGTCTCATTATCAAAGTGGGCATCCCTGGGAAAGTAGCCTGCCAAAGTAAGAGAAATTACCCATGACAATCAAAACTTCAACATTTGTCATAACTTATGGTTCCATAATGATCACTTCACTGACAAAAAAAATAGGATATGCGTAATTCATAGGAGACTTCTAAACAAGAGCCACTAGGATTTTAATTGGATGGTAGAAATGAATATCATGGATGTCAAATTAGGAAAGATAAGATAAGGGAACAATCTAGAAGAGGCAATGAATATAAGAAATACTCTAATCACTCTACCTTTAATAACTTGTAAAAGATAGATGTAGTGAGATCCAAAACTTTTTAGGATGAAGAGTTTACTTTGTATGAAACAGATATTTGAGAAACCACAATGGGGAAGGTAGTTGATATTTGGGAATTTGAGGGCTGAGAGTTAAGGAAATAAGTGATTAGGAGGTAAGGACTTATATGGTGTTTTGTATAGCCAAGTGTGAGAATGTTTGCCACTGAGCAGAAAACACTACTCCTATTTCCAGAGGAAGCTGGAAATCAGGATAGGGACAAAACTGCATCACAACTAAACTGATCAGATGATTAGATAATAGATCCTATTTCAGTTATCCTCCTCATTCTAAAGGCTAAGGATTTTTTTCATGTTGTTCTTTGTTTTTATATATTGCAATAAGTTTATTTATTTTAATACACATTGTTCAATGAATCATGTTAGGAGAGAAAAATCAGAGAAAAAGGGAATAATCATGAAAGAGAGAAAAAAATGAGAAAAAAGTGAACATATCGTGTTGATTTACATTCAGTCTCTTTAGTTCTTTTTCTGGATGGAGGTGTCGTTTTCTGTCCAATTGTCTATTGAGATTGCTTTGGATCACTGAACTACTGAGAAGAACCAGTCCTTTCATAGATGATCATTTTATTTTATGAATAAAACTCCATAAATTATACCAAAAGGCCAAAGGTTTCTATGGCCTGTACAAAAAGGCTAAAATCCGCTCCATTAGGAGAAAATGATAGCTACATGTAATCATGTGAAATAGTTTCAGAACTTTCTTCTTGGACTCATGTGTCAATATCAATAATGATGAATATTAGAAAGTATATAAATGTAGCTTTTGGTATGATATAAAGAACTTTCTAGGGAATTTAAAGCTCTTAAGAAATAGAACAGAATATTTTGCGGGGGAGTAATTTTCTCTTCATAGGAAATTTTTCAGTGGCCTCCCAATAATCACTTCTAGAGGATTATAAATGGCTGTTAGTTTACTTAGAAATTGGCCTAAATGGTTTTTGGTATACTTTTCAACTTGGAGATTTTTTTTTTCATTATGAGATGTCCAGCAGAATTTAGTTGGCATATGGATGACGCTGTAAAGGAAAGAATTCTTGTTGATGCTTTCTATCAAAGATTGAAATGAAGACATTGATTTTATGTTTATCAAATTTGTGGATGACACTAAGTATACAGGTAATGGTGTGCAGAGGTAAAGGACTAAGATCCAAAAAAAAAAAAAAAGATTTCAGCAAGACAAATCTAATGGGAACAAATCTAATCAGAAAAAAGGAAAGTTCTGTATTTGATTTCATAAAAGCAACTATACAAGTTCAGGATAGAAGAAATGTAAGACCAGTTTAAATGAAAAAGCTTTGGCATTTTAGTAGATTTTAAGTTCAATATGAGTCAATAGTATGACATAACAGCCTAAAAAAGTTAATGTGGTAGAGTGGTACATTAACAGCATATTATCCAGAAAGAAGGATCTAATGGTGGTGTTGCATTTTATTCTGATCAGGCAATAGTTGGACAATTCTGTTAAGTTCTGGATGCAGATATGACAATTTATGAAGGATATTGACAAATGGGGAGACATAGCTAGTATGATGTAGTCTGTATACTAGAAAAACATACTGTAGTATTGGGATGTTTTCCTTTTTAAAGAGAAAAAAATAAAACAATATTATCAATTGAAAGAATTCATTGTATTTTCTTTCGTCTCAGAAAACAAAATAAGGGAAAATAGATGGAAAATACAGAGAGACTGATTGAGTTAGTATAAGATGCTAGTAATAATGATAAAAAGATTCATTTAGTAGAGTGTTATCAATTTAAAATAGAAACAGGGACATTAAACTACACATAAGGAACACTGGGGGTTATATGTGGACTAATATTCTTTCTCTTATTTTTTGTCAAATATTTGCAAATCATATTTTAAAGAAGTTCCATAAACCATTGGAAATTTCTGACATAGCACTTTAAGTTGTTCAAAGATGCTCACAACAATCCTATGAATTGATACTATTAATATCTCCTTTTTATAGAGGGAAAACTTGATGCCAAGAGTCACACATTTGGAAAGATTCAAATAAAAGCTTTATTCACTAAATGTTCAATGCATTGATTGCTGTACCTTTTAACTACCATAAAATATCACTTAAAGCAGAATGTAGTGTTTTGGAGGCAGTGCATCTCCCATGACTGGCTGAACATATTTAAGTTTAGGGCAGGTGGCTAATTCAAAGAGTTCTTTAACTTAGGAAGAATTTAAAATAGGTGACAACTGCATTTTTTTATCTGAACAACTCTGTTTATCTTGGGCTAAAAAGAAAGAAAAATGTAAGGAATGTGGACAGCATAGGTAATGCTTCCTCAGATTTGTAGGCCCCCAATCGAGGGAGAGGACAGACTCTATTAATACCATCTATGCATGAAGGACCAAGAAAACACATTTAAGAAAATTTTTTCTTGACTCTAAGCCTAAATTATATCCTGAGATTGTTGATGTGAGATAGTGTTTCCAGGAAAAGCACTGTTTATTTTATTACTTTCTCAAATATAGCACAGAACTTTGAAAAGGGGAAAGGTATACCATGTGCTGAAAGGAAGGGGGATAATCAGGAAATGGTCTGATGGGCTTGAATACAGGCAAGTTAGGGTGAACAGAGTCAAGATTATTGGGTTAGTACCCTGAGCAACTTCTGAGTTGAATGTGGAGACTAACCTGCAGGCAACAGCCTCAGAGTTGACTCAGAAGTGAGCAATAAAATACAGAATCCCTATTCAGTAGAAAGGCACAGGTTGGAACGTCCTCTATATAAATTCAATAAAAACTTCATTGCTAAAAGGTAAATTGTAGTATGGTTACTTCTGAGATTCTGTAAAATTTCCCCCATGTTTGCCTTAATTTCTGTGGATAAGTAATATTTAATAATTCCTAGTTTAATCAACAATGGCAAAACATAGTCAGATATTCCAGTCTTTTTGCCTTGTAGTACATAACTTTCACTCTGGTCTCCATCATTCTCCATATATCCAAAATATATAACATAATATAACATAACATATTATAACATAACATAACATAACATAACATATTATAACATAATATAAGATAATATAAGATAATATAAGAATATAATATCATATAATATCATATTATATCATATCATATCATATCATATCATATCATATCATATCATATCATATGATATGATATGATATGATATGATATGATATGATATGATATGATATAATATAATATAATATAATATAATATAATATAATATAATATAATTAATATAATATGAATGGTTCTCTATTTTCCCATTGTTTGTTAGTTTCTTCTTCTCACAAGAGTTCCATAGCCAAGATAAGCATTTACTCTGATTAGATTTTTCATCAGATTGAATATAAAACCTCTTGAGGAGGCCCAATCTCACCCCTTCTATCTCCTTTTTTTCTATTTCCAAGATAATTTGGAGAAGTGTCAAAATACGATCCAGATATTTATATCTATATATACATATACGACTATGTATGTGTATAT
Source organism: Myrmecobius fasciatus (assembly GCA_023553655.1). NCBI lineage: Eukaryota > Metazoa > Chordata > Mammalia > Dasyuromorphia > Myrmecobiidae > Myrmecobius > Myrmecobius fasciatus. The sequence continues at coordinate 7,979 of JAJPUD010025797.1, forward strand.
AAAGATATATATATATGTGTGTATGTGTATATATATATAGATATATATATATGCTTATAACACATGTATACATGCCACATGTTCTTTGAGTACAAATATTTTGAATAAGGTCTCCTTCTGTCTTTCATATAATTCTCCTCATTTGCATTAAATAATATTGATAATTATATTTTATCATTATTGCACAAAATGTGAAAAACATAAATGTTAGACAGACAGACAGATAGATAGATAGATAGAAAAATAGTTGAATGGATGACTGGATGGATAGACAGATAGTTGTATGGACAGATAGGTGGAAAGAAAGAAAGAAAAAGGGGAGAAAGAAAACAAAAAAGAAACAGTATAGGTTAAAAGTTAAAAGTTATACATATAAACTTAAACTCATACACACATAAACATACCCATATATAAATACCTCTAATTATGCTTACACATACACATACACACACACACACACACACACACACATATATGTATATACACTCATATAAGCACACATATATGTACACAGACCTGTTTATCCTCTTGGTTCTTCACATATAGATGGTGCTTATAAATCCCTCCCTCTTCCTCAGTTTTATGTCTGCAGAGGTAAGAAATGTCTATCTTGTCTTCTGCTCCCCAAACTCTCATTTTCCCCCAAGAAAGCTACTTACCACAAGCCCAGGGATCTATTCACTGAGCCATCAGATATACTTTTTTTCTACCAAACCCTATCATGACTCCAGAAAACTTCATCATCAGAAAATTAAGCATCCCACATGTTGCATCACCCCTTATACTCCTACTTCATCAGCATCCTCAGGATGCATTATGAATTCTGCTGGGAGAGCTGTAGTTCAGAACTCAAAACTTCTCTCTAGCTCTCTTTTAAAGAGAGCTCCCAGGCCATACATTTATTTTTCACCAGTTGCACTCAATTGGACTAGATTCCATCATGTTCCTGTCTTGATATGTCTTTTCCCATAGCCCTTGCCCTTTCACCTTCATTTTGGGTGTTACTTCACCTATTTAGTTTTAAGATTTTTAAGGGCAGGAATTGTCCTTTTAAAAATTTTTCTCTCCAGAACTTAGTATAGTGTTTGGTACATAGTAGGCACTTAATAAATATTTGACTTACTTAATGATAACTATATATTTGAATTTTGCCTCATACGTAAATGACATTTGAAACTGGGAAATCAATCAAAATTCACTGGGCCTTAGGGTGCTTATCTGTAAAATGAGGACATTTAATACCATGTCTTATAAGGAAACTTCTATTTTTAAATTTATGAAATTACTATGTAGACATCTTATACATTTTGTATATATATATATGTATGTACATATATATATATATACATATATATGTTAACAGATGAGATAGATCAAAGATAAGTACATATAGATAGATAGATAAGCTTGCATAATTATTTGATTAATACCCATGATTTTTTCTCCTCTTTTAAACAGTGATAAAAATTGCCTTTGGACAGTACTTAAAAGCTGAATGTAATAGAGCTTCTTTTTAGTTTTGTTGGTTGTTTTACAATGGTGCTATTATTTCAGAATACATCACCTTTGGAAAAGTGAAAGAGAGCTCTAACTAGAGCTTTGTTGTAGCGATTCAATATGGCTTTGGGAGTCTCATGTTCCTAAGTGGCTTAGGCTGCAAATTTCTATATTCTTCTGTTCTTCCTATATTTGAAGAAGTATTATATGTGAGTGAGAGAAGAGGGTACACTACTAGGATTTGGCAGAACTGTTAGGCACTAAGAATAAAGTGTTTGTCCCTAATGAATCTGGGTCCACAAAGAAAAGAACTTTTCCTTTTCAGAGAGATGATTGTGTCCATTTTATAGTTGAGGAGTTTGTGACTTGGAGAGGTTATAAGACTTGCTTAAGCTTATACAGCTAGTGAGTGTCAGGGTTCAGTTCAGACTCAAGTCTTTTGACTTTGAAATCATTGTTGTATCTATTAGGTCTGTCTGTCTTTCAGCTGTTCATTTACTGTGGAATACATCTTATATTCATTATTCATGCTGTACTAAGGAATCTGTTTTTAAAAAAAGAGATAGAAAAGTAGAAAGTTTTCATAGTGTTTTGGTGAAGGAGCTTTTCCTAAGTCTTCCAATATTGTGGTCTGTTTGACCCCACTTGGCCAAGAAGCAATTCTTTTCCTCCCTGGAGTAGAGTGGGATGGGGAGAGAAGAGGCTGATGTGTCCTGACACTGGCATTTCTGTAGAGCTACTTGGGAATTCATTTATGGCCACAGAGCAATAGTTTGAAAGAACTTAAGCATAGTAAATATCAAAAGATACTCCAGCCTCAACAACTGAAGGTCAGCTATTTTTTTCTTAGTGCCCAGTAGATTGTCCATGTTAAATGTTTTTCCTGTTGGTGCTACAGCATGTACTTGATGGAATCAGTGCCTTTGTTCATACTTTTAATGAGGTCTAAGCAATTTTCATGAATATTTACAGGCTACTGCTTTTAATTAGCCTTTATAAATTAAATAGCCATATCTATCCCCTATTTTTATCTATCTAACCATTTTTTTCTGTCTTAATTTCCCTGACCTATTTCTACTTCTAACTTCATTATCTGTTTATCTATCTATTTATCTATCTTTCATCTATTTCTTCATCTATATCTTACCTGTACAATCTATTTATCTTAATTCTTCAGATATTTCTAGTTCTACCTTCATTTATCAAAGTATCTATCTCTCTTTATATTTTTCTATCTACCTACCTACCTACCTATCATCTATTCAAACCCTTTTAGTTTCCTGATGATATTAGAGTCAGAAGATCTGAATTTAAGTTCTGACTTTTACTAGGTAACTTTGTACAATTTGATAAATCACTTTTCTTTATTTTTCCTTTTCCAGTAAATTTACTCATTTTTATTACACATTAATTTATGAATCATGTTGGGAAAGAAAAATCAGAGGAAAAAGAAAAGATAGAGATTTAAAAAACCATGATAGAGATTTTTTCAGAAAAAAAAATAAGTGAACATATCATGAGTTGATTTTCATTCAATTATCTTAGCTTTTTTTCCTGGATGCAAATGGCATTTTCCGCCCATTTCTGTCCAAATTGGAATTATTTTGTATCACTGAAACATTGAATCAAATCTGTCATAATTGATCGTTGTACATTCTTGCTGTTATACTGTATAGTGCTTTCCAGGTTCATTTTCTTTCCCTCAGCATCAGTCAGTGTAAATCTTTCCAGGCCTTTCTAAAATCACCTTGTTCATTATTTTTTTTTACTGAACAATAATATTCCATTACCTTCATATATCCCAACTTAATCAGCCATTCCCAAATTGAAGGGCATTTTCTATTAATTTTCCAATTTGTTGCTACAACAAAAAGAGCTGTTACAAACATTTTTGCATATGGGAGTACTTTTCCCTCCTTTATTATTTTCTTGAGATACAGGCCCAGTAATGGCACTGCTGCATCAAAGGACATGCACAGTTTTATAGCCCCTTGGACACAGTTTCAAATTTTTCTGCAGAATGGTTGGATCATTTCACAACTCTACCAAAAATGTATTAGTGTTTCAATTTTCCACATCTCCACCAACATTTCATCATTATCTTTTCTTGACATTTTAGCCAATATGAGAGTTGTGAGGTGATGCCCCAGAGTTGTTTTAGAGCATAGTGATTTATAGCATTTTTCATGTAATTATAGATGGTTTTAATTTTACCATCTGAAAATTATCTGTTCATGTCCTTTCACCATTTATCAATTGAGAAATGATTTGTATTTTTATTAATTTGAAACAATTCTTTATATTTTGTAGAAATTAGACCTTTATCAGAAACATGTGCTATAAAGATTTTTCCCACCATTGTAATTTTTTAATTTTGATCTTGGTTCCATTGGTTTTGTTTGTGCAAAAACTTTTTAATTTAATGTAATCAAATTTGTTCATTTTGCCTTTTTTGATAATGTTCACTAGATTTTTGGTCATAAATTCCTCCATTTCCAAAGATCTGATGGATAAATTATCCCCTGTTCTAATTTATTTGTGGTATCATCCTCTATGCCCAAATAATGTACCCATTTTGTCCTTATTTTGGTATGAGCTGTGAGATATAGCTCTTTGCTGAATTTCTGAGATATTATTTCCAGTTTTCCCAGCAATTTCTGTCAAATAGTCAGTTCTTATTTCAGAAGCTGGAGTAATGGTGTTTATCAAAAACTAAATTCCTCTAGCCCCTACTTATTGTGTCTTGTACATCTAATTTATTACACTGATTCACTACTCTCTTTCTTAGCTACTAGCAAATGATTTTGGTAATTGCTGGTTTTTATTAGTTGTAGCTTTGGTATATTAAATAACCATCTTTTGCATATTTATTAAATCATTTGATATGGTTGACCTTTTGATCTTCCAGATGAATTTTGTTATTATTTTTCTAGTTGTATAAAATAATTTTTGGCAGTTTGATTTTTATGACACTGAACATGAAGACCAGTTAAGGCAGAATTGTAGTTTTTATTATATTAGCTCAGCCTACTCATGAGCAATTGATCTTTTATCTAATTGTGTGAGAAATGTTTTGTTATTGTGTTCATATAGTTCTTAGGTTTGTGTTGGCAGGTAGACCCCCAAGTATTTTATTTTGTCTACACTAATTTTAAATGGAATTGTTCTTTCTATATCTTCTTGATGGACTTTGTTAGTAGACAGAAATTCTGATGATTCATGTGGGTTTATTATATGTCTTGCAATTTTGCTAAAGCTGTTAATTGTTTCTAGTAGATTTTTGGATGATTTTCTAAGAGTCTCTAAGTAAACTCACTTCTCTTTTTGACACATTAGCCTCAAACATGTTGAGACTTGTTGTTTTCTGGGATCTCTTAAATTTCTAGATTTCAGTGATTTAAAGTTATTTCTTTTTTAATATTCTGTGGTACTCAGTGTAATGCTATTTAATGAAATTGAATATTTGTATAAATGAATTTAATACTTAAAACAGTCAGTAGCCTAATAAAAGTAACAAGGAATGAAGAGAGATGAGATTTGGAATTTGAACAACTAGGTAATTCAGAGGATAGAAAATTGAGCCTCAAATCAGTAGGAGCTAAGGTCAAATCTAGCCTCAGACACTTATTACTGCATGACCCTCAATAATTCACTGAATCCTTGATGCCTCAATTTCCTCATCTGTAAAATGATCTGGAGAAAAAAAATGGTAAATTATTCCAGTATCTCAGCTAAGAAAACTCCATCTACTCATGGAGAGTTAGATATAATTTAAGAGCGATTTGCAAACCTTAAAGGAAATGATATTATCAAGTAGGCCTTTCTAGATCCCTGCCCCTGCAATTTTCCTTGCTATCTCTTTGTGTCTTCCCCTTCCATACCAAACGAATAAATAAATAAAAGAAAAAATCTTGTATTTACTTCATATGTGTGTATGTGTACATATTGTTTTAATTTTTCTCTTCATAGAATGTTAGCTCCTTGAAGGAATGAGATATTTAATTTTTATCTTTATATCTCTAGAATCTAATGCAGTGGCTGCCTATAGTAGGCATTCAATGAATGCTATTTTATTATTGGATATAATATTAATATATATGCTATTTAATTTAATAATATAGATGCTATAAGATACTTAGTTTTCTAAAATATTAATGTACTAAAGACTTTAAAATAAAAGTAAAAATCAACTTGTAAGGGTTATTACCACAATTTCAAACACCATTTTCATTACATTATCCTCATTTTCATAATTAAATTCAAGAACCATTATTAATGTTTGATGCTCATAGAGTGCATTCAAGTTTGCAAAGCACATTATGTGTGTGTGCATGTGCATTCGTTTGTACTTCCACAACCCTGTGAGATAGATATTACAAAGTTGATTAGACATATTTTACAAATGATGCAACTGAAACCCAGAAAATTTGAATGACAGAACTATGCTCAACACCAGCAAAAAAGTTTAGATAATACCCTCTCTCTGTATTCCCATCACTTACAATGCTGTATGGCTATAAAGGAAATGAATATAACTTCTAATATACATTTTTTGTCATACATGTATTCAAGAATTTAAAAAGCTCACTAATGCAGTTCTTTCTCTTGCCTAATATAGCAAAACCGAAATTCTAAAGTTTCTCTTCAGGCTCTCTGTAAATTGATATATTTTTCTGCTTTTCCAAATCATCCTGGCTCAGTTGGTTAGGTTTCAGCCACTTCTGATTCAATATTTCCCATGTATGGGGTTTTGTTGTTCATTCTATTTAATTCTGAGCCATATCTCCTTTCTCTTTTGCTAACTCTTTAATTTTTTTAATTTCTTCCTAACTATTTCTTTCTTTTTTTTATTAAAGCTTTTTATTTGTATAACATATGTATGGGTAGTTCCCCAGCATTGATCTTTACAAAGCTTTCCATTACAAATTTTACCCCCAGTCCCCTCCCCTCCCCTAAATGGCAGGAAGTCCATGACATGTTAATAATGTTGACATTCTTGACAAGTTGTGCAAGAAAAATCCTATCTACAAGAAAAAAAAAAAGAAAATCAGAAAAAGGCAACACAATGCAAGCAAATATCAATAGAGATCATGAAAATGTTACGTTGTGATCCATATTTCATATCCTTTTCTCTGGGTGTATCTGGTTTACTTCAGTGAACAATTGAAACTGGTTTGAGACAATTCTTTGTTGCAGAGCCATGTCCATCAGAATTGATCATCATGTAATACTGTTGTTGCTGTGTATGATGATCTCCTGGTTCTGCTCGTTTCACTCCGCATCAATTCACTTAAGTCTCTCTAGGCCTCTCAGAAATCGTCCTGCTGGTCATTTTTTACAGAGCAATAATATTCCATAACATTCATATACCATAATTGATTCAGCCACTCTCCAATTGATGGGCATCCCTTCAGTTTCCAGTTTCTAGCCACTACAAAAAGGGCTGCCACAAACATTCTTGCACATGTGGGGCCCTTTCCCTCTTCTAAGATCTCTTTGGGAAATAGGCCCAGTAGAAACACTGCTGGGTCAAAGGGTATGCACAGTTTGATAGCTTTTTGAGCATAGCTCCAAATTGCTCTCCAGAATGGTTGGATCTGTTCACAGTTTCACCAACAATGTATTAGTGTCCCAGTTTTCCCACATCCCCTCCAACATTCATTGTTATCATTTCCTGTCATTTTAGCCAATCTGACAGGTTTGTAGTGGTACCTCAGAGTTGTTTTAATTTGCATTTCTCTGATTAATAGTGATTTGAAGCAACTTTTCATATAACTAGAGATGATTTTAATTTAATCATCTGAAAATTGTCTTTTCACATCCCTTGACCACGTATCTATTGAAGAGTGGCTTGAGTTGTTATATATATGAGACAATCCTCTATATATTTTAGAAACAAGGCCTTTATCAGAACCATTAAATGTAAAGATGATTTCCCGATTTGATGCTTCCCTCCTAATCTTGTCTGCAGTAGTTTTATTTGTACAGAAACTTTTTAACTTAATATAATCAAAATTATCCATCTGGTGTTCAATTAGGAGTTCCAGATCTTCTCTGAACATAAATTTATTTTATCTCCACAGGTCTGAGAGGTAAACTATATTACGTTCCTCTAACTTGTTTACAAAATCACTCTTTATATCTAGATCATGACCCATTTAGATCTTATCTTGGTATGTGGTGTTAGGTATGGGTCAAGCCCTAATTTCTTCCACACTAGTTTCCAATTTTCCCAGCAGTTTTTGCTGAATAGTGAGTACTTATCCCAAGAGCTGAGGTCTTAGGCTTTATCAAACATTAAATTGTTAAGGTTATTGCCTAGATTGTCCTGATAACCTATCCTATGGCACTGATCGACTGCTCTATTCCTTAGCCAGTACCAAACGGTTTTGATGACTGCTGCTTTATAATATAGTTTTAGATCTGGTACAGCAAGGCCACCTTCATCTGCCTTTTTTTTTCATTAATCCCCTTGAAATCCTTGACCTTTTGTTCCTCCAAATGAACTTTGCTACTATTTTTTTTCTAGATATGTAAAAAATTTTCTTGAGAGTTTGACTGGTATGGCACTAAATAAGTAGATTAGTTTGGGTAGTATTGTCATTTTTATTATATTCGCTCTGCCTACCTATGAGCACTTAATGTTTTTACAATTGATTAGGTTTGATTTTATTTGTGTGGAAAGTGTTTTGTAGTTTAGTTCGTATAGTTTCTGACTTTTCCTTGGCAGATAGATTCCCAAATATTTTATCCTATAATCTGTTCTTTGGAATGGAATTTCTTTTTGTATCTCTTGCTGATGAAATTTGTTGGTAATATATAAAAATGCTAATGATTTATGTAGATTAATTTTGAATCTTGCAACTTTGCTAAACTTGTGAATTGTTTCTAGTAGTTTTTTAGTTGAGTCTCTAGGGTTCTCTAAGTATACCATCATGTCATCTGCAAAAAGTGATAATTTGGTTTCTTCATTACCTACTCTGATTCCTTTTATCTCTTTTTCTTCTCTTATTGCTAAAGCTAACATTTCTAATACAATATTAAATAGTAATGGTGACAATGGGCAGCCTTGTTTCACTCCTGATCTTATTGGGAATGGTTTTAGTTTGTTTCCATTACATATGATGCTTGCTGATGGTTTTAAATAGATGCTACTGATCATTTAAAGGAAAAGACCATTTATTCCTATACTCTCTAGTGTTTTTAATAGAAAAAGGTGTTGGATTTTATCAAATTCTTTTTCTGCATCTATTGAGATAATCATATGGTTTTTGTTAGTTTGGTTATTAATATAATTAATTATGCTGATAGTTTTCCTAATATTGAACAAGCCCTGCATCCCTGGTATAAATCCTACTTGTTCATAGTGTACTATTCTGGGGATGACTTTCTGTAATCTCATTGCTAATATCTTATTTAATATTTTTGCATCAATATTCATTAGGGAAATGGGTCTATATTTTTCTTTCTCTGTTTTCACCCTACCTGGTTTAGCTATCAGCACCATATCGGTCTCATAGAAGGAATATGGCAGTATACCTTCTGTCCCTATTCTCTCAAATAATTTGTATAGTATTGGAATTAATTATTCTTTGAATGTTTGGTAAAATTCACATGTAAATCCATCTGGCCCTGGAGATTTTTTCTTAGGGAGTTGTTCAATAGCTTATTCTATTTCTTTTTCTAATATAGGGCTATTTAAATAAT